>RJWM01016111.1:0-46217 GCA_004363535.1 Dasyprocta punctata | reverse complement strand
CCTGGCTGCCTGCTGGCGCTGGCCCTGTAGCTGTCAATCAAGGACATGGTAGGTGCTTGGCAAGTGCTTCCGGCAGGATTTCTGCTCTGCACACAAGGCCACTCACGGATGCAGGCTCTCACTGTGTCTGGATGGCTATGCGAACTTTACAACCTCAGCCTGTGCCACCATTGTCTGGCCTGCTCCGGTCTGCAGCCACCAGATCAGGGCTGCAAATCGTTGACCAGTCTGGGCTCTGAAGCCCTCAAGGCTCCCCAGAAGGGCAGGCTCGCCAGTCTGGCATTCAAGGTCCCCCGGCTCCAGCCCTCACTCCCTTTGGGAAGAGTCCTTCCCTTGGTTACCTTGACTTCACTCAGGCCTCTGTCTTTTCTGGAAATACACCTGTCAGACACACGCACATGTGTCACACATGCACATGCTTCTGTCGTGCTGGGGAATCTCCTCCAGACCCCCAAGGCCCTTACCCGCATGCCATTTTTAGCCACCTCCCGCCAAATTTTCCTCTCTCATATTTAATTCTCACTGTACTGCTGTCAGTTGGGTGCTGAGGATAGGAGGAGGGACCGTGCTGCTACAGAATCAAATTCAGAACCAAATGAATCATGGGTCAAATGCATAAATTTAATTTAACTCCCATGCCTACCTGGATGGTTTGCTTCTCCATTCAGACTGAACCCAAAATGCCATTCCCTCCAGGTCCTAGTCTCTTCTCTGACAGCCAGCTCCTCCATTCCCAGGTGCACTCTAGTGTCAGGGCACGGCTTGTGAGAGGATGTCCCCTCGGGTGACGCACTGCACTTAGCAGGGGTCTCCAGGTTTCTGCCTGTGTGAGTTACACAGAGCTCCAGGACACAGGCAGGAACATTTGGTACACAGGAGCCTCGCAGGGCCTGCGCCCCAGCTCTCAGTGCTGCCTGCACTGCCCCAGTTGCAGATGTTGCCCAGAAGGATGTCCCTGGCTGCCACAAGGGGTGCTTCCCCAGCCACACCGCCCAAGGGGCCCAGACCGTCTGCCGACACAAAGTCTCTGAGAGGGTCTCCCCAGGGACTTTATTTTCCCGTTTTGTTCCCAGATCTTGCCCTGGCCAGGGCTGGGGCTGGACAGGGGAAGCTTGGAGAGGGGCAGGCGGTGAACGGTAGCTGCAGCACGTGTTTACACACTGCACAGGGATCCCGCAGTGTGCAGCAGGGCCTACTGGTAGAGTCACCTTGGGCGTGCAGATTCCTAGGTCCTGCCAAGGCCTGCTCACCTGCTCTTAGGACAGGTGCGGCAGCAGCTGACCTCAAGCTTTGGCTTATTCCTGTATTTCCCAAGCACCTTGAGCCACTGTGGGCAGCCCCAATCCACAGGGCCCCTCCTCTTGCTAATGCGTTGGATCATGTACTCTGAGTGCTTGCTTCCTGCAGTTTCCAATTCTGCACACAACCATCCCTGGATAGTCTTGATTTTTTGGATGCAATTTCAACTGTGTAGGCCCCCAATAACACAAGTGCTTAGGTGAGAAGAGGCTGAGTCCTGCTTGGGGTGTGAGATGTGGAATGACTGACCCCCTGTCAAAAGCCTCTGGCTCACTCCACATACACAGAAACCTTTGCAGCCTTTCCCAAAGGCACCCTCGCTCTTCACTGCTCACTCCTCTGCCCCTGGAATTCAGAGAAGCGAAGAGACACTTGACTCTATTCATATTCTGTTCTGACCACAATTACACAAAATGGGCCTCATTATCCTTATTATATTGATGAGAAAATTGAGACTCAGGCCCATTCATTAGCATAGGCACCATCTCAGAGAGCAGGTACCTTTCGGGGCCAGGCTGGAACCAGTTCCTGGCTGTAAAAGCCAGCTTCCCACCACAAGGTCAACCCTTCATCCGCTCTGCCTACCGAGCCTCTTCATGGATCCCAGGCTGAGTTGGGGTCTCCCTGCACTTTACACCCCCTACACTGCTGCCATCACATCTCCTCCCCGTGCCCACCTTGGACTGTGCCGCTGCCCCTGGAGCAGCACTTCTCCAGAATGGACACAATTCCTGGGGCTGATTACGAGATGATAGACAGCTGTGGCCTGGATGCTGGAGTCAGGACGTCCTGGTCAGCTGCTCCCCGCTTCTTGCTCCCCGCTTCTTGATTAGTTTCCCCTAAATTCTGCCAAGAAGAGACAGAGCCCCAGGCCCCAGGTCAGAACTCTGCTCCAAACCTGCATGATGGGCACCAGGCCTGGGCTGTATAAAGGGTGCTCCTGCTCAGGTGTTCTCTCATTGTACTCTTCTTAAAAACATCAGCAAGTAGCTTGCAGTGACTTGAATGGAGATTAAACTCTAGAGCCAAGCTACCCCTCTTTACTGCGTTGAGCTATTCTCAACATTTTTTGTATGAAATAACACGGGCAATTAAATCTTGGTATTAGAGGTCTGGCCATTGAGTTCAAAGGTGGGTTCGAAGGTGACCCGAACAGCCCAATCCCCAGCAATGGGTGCTGGCAGACAGGGAGGCTGACCAGCATACGGACCAGCCAGGTGGTGCCTGACATTTCCCACAGCTGCCCCCATACCAGGAGAGTACATGGCTTCATTAATCCCAGGAAGGGGTGGCGAGCCTAGCTGCATGACTCCTCTCAATTCTGACTTCTGCATCCTTTGACAGTCACTGGAGCCCCATCACCATTAACTGGCCTGTAAATGCACTGTCAGCAAAATGCCCAGCTAGTTAATAAACAACTCCACAGGCAAATCCTGGTATAGATCCTCTCCATCTCCTCATGAACATGCCACTCCCTGGCATTTCTACCCACTTCTGGGTGTGGGCCGCACATTTCTCCTGATGCTGGCAGGTGAGCACCCAGAGACTGTTATACTTGGAAACATAAGACTCGAGCTCTGTCTCAGGCTCTGATGCCTACTAGCTCTGTGGCCTTGCAAAATTTACCTAACTTCCCTGAATCTCTGTTTCCTGATTTGTAAAATGGGAACAAAATAGTGTCTGCTTCTGGGGGTCATTGTATCAAATGAGCCAACTTAAGGAATTAGTAAAATGATGGCACAAACCAAGGACTTGAAAGAAAGACAGCTATTGCCACCAGTGCCTGTCTCATGTTCACAGTGGCAGGAACTTGGCCCATGTCTCCAGTATAGAGAAGTTCTAACCAGCACTCTGAACTGACAGGTGTGTGACACTGCCATCGTGTGTGTTTTCAAGCCAGTGTCTCCCCTGCCTGAGGTCTCGAAGCCACACCTTCTCGAGCATGCATTCATCTGATCCAAGCTCTGCTGTGATCAGACCCTTGATTCTGCTTCCGCACCCACAGGGTCTCCAGGGCCCACTGGCATTTTCTGTAGCAAGACCTGGTATACAGCAGGGAGGAAGATGCCATGGGCAGGGACACCTACAGTACGATCCAGGCTACTGCTGGCCAGCATGGCACCGAGCCAGGAGCCCAGGCCACTTGGAGGTGACAGGAATGACCAGGGCCCCTGGAGGCTGTGCAAAGGTGAGGGACAGCAATTCACCAGCCTGGGGGAGGGGATAGACTTGGCTGAGTCTCAAAATAAAGGAATAAAAGGTCATGAGCCTTCTGGGGATGTGGGGCCCCGTCCACCTGCAGTTGGGTGGTTTTGATGGTGGTTACTATTGTCAGATGCATCTGCATTGGGACCAAGTCAGCACAAGATTGGCTTTTAGGGTCTGATTGGCTGCTGACAGTATGATGAAATGAGAGATATAAATCGCCACCATTCACAGTCAAAGGTGCTGCCGCCACAGTATGACTCTCTGGCCAGAGGAAGAAGACCAGGAGGCAAGTGCCTGGCTGGCTCTCATGGTGGGATCCTCCCATAAAGGTGCCTATTTGTCCAGCTCACAGGAAAAAGGCTGCTCCCTCCATGCTTGCCCTCAAGACGTGGACCCAGCAGCTGGGCTGGGTGGCGAAATGGACAGACGTGAAGGTGCCCACCTGCTGGAGCTCACCACTGTGTAGCAAGGCATGAGACCCACTACAAGTATGTTTCCTCATCAACATAGTGAATATAATAATAACTGTAGATCACTGGTCTAAAGAATATCCTAGGGTGTAAGTTATCCCTGCTAGCCTGCTAGCAAACCAACTCCAATAAGGCAACATTATCTCCCAAGACAAGCCATCACTGGGGGAAATTTCCAGGTGTTTTACCTGAATGACTCGACAATGTCATGACCAGCCTACATTCCTTCCATCTTCACCCTCTGCCTCTGTCCTTATATTGGGTCTACCCCAGTCTGAGTCCCTTCATGGCCACAGGAAGGCCCTTACTGTTCTGCTCTCCATCCTGGTATGGCATACTGAGAGAGAGGAGAGCAACCTCTTCCTTCTGTCCCTTTCCAAGGGGCCTCTCACACCCCTCTGACTCCATTTCCTCTTTTTCTCATTGGCCAAGAGTATATCTCATGCCCTTACTTACCCTTATGTGCCATCAGGGAAGAACGAGTCCAGTGGACCAGCCCCCAATGAGGGTAGCCTTCCTTGAAACACGCAACTGTGTAGAGGACAGCAGACACCTGGTGGGAGCCAGAAGAAGGGGTAACAGGGCTGCAGGAGCCCCTCAGTCCCCTATGGGTAAGCAAGGTGCCAAGCAGCCAGGCAGTGGCCACATGCTCCACAGTGGCTTTCTAATGTTCAGTGTCCAGCCTGCAGCTTCACAGGACAAACTGCTGGGTGCTCAGAGAGCCAGTGATGCAACTCAGACCTGTCTGCGTGCTCTTCTGGTTGAATGCACTTATGCAAGTGCAGTGCTTCCTTACAACTAAGCAAATTCTTAAAGAATACTTATTTAGGAGTTATTTATTTCCAAACCAAACTGAGGCAGTTAACTAAATACAGATAAAGGGAAGTCCCTTTATCATAAAATAGATAGTTTGGGAAAGTATTTAACAGAATATAAACATGCGAGTACATTTAGATAAAATCATACCGATTTTCAATTTTTGCCCTTTGCAGTAAATTAGCTGAGTTTCTATTTACAGGACTGTAAAGAGCCCTTCTTCCTAATTCATCTTGAGTCTTTATTGGCTTCCGTCTCCTCTGTCTTGTCATACTGTAGCACTGTCTACTAACTCAGCCAGATTTTCATCAACTTCTCTGGGCTGGTTTTCATTCACTCTAATTAAAGAGACAGCGTTGCCAGTCCTCTGTCTCTTCCCATGTCACTTTTGGTTTGCCTGGCTATATACAAGCAAGTGACAACTTTCCTTGTGGGTGATGGTTTTCTCCTCTCAGTTTCATTCCATCTGCATCCTCAGATCTGTTTGAAATGAAGTAAGTGTACATACTTGAAAGACACACAGCCCTCTCTCCAGATCCAGGGGTCTGCATCTGCTGATCCAACCAACCATGGATCATACATATTTTTAAAAATTGCATTTGTCCTGAACATGCACAGATTTTCCTTGTCACTCTCCTCTAAACCATACAGTATGACAATTGTTCACATAATGTATTGGGCTTTATAAGCAATCTAGAGATGATTTAAAGTAGGCAGGAAGATGTGTTGGAGACAACTCGGGCCCTGAACAAGTCCCCCATGGGTACTGAGGGTCAAGCGGGTTCTGCAACTCAACCCACTCGATGCCATCAGCAATCAGGGTAGGTTTCTCTGCTTGAACAAATCTGTTTTTCTCCCACACACACAGAAAGAAGAGTGGAGCCTGCAACTGTGATGTGTGCCTGCAGACCACCTCTGTGGGCCACCCCTGCAGTCCAGCCCAGGTTGTGCACTCTGAGTGGACCTGCTGGAGCCAGAGCTCAGCCCCTGCTCTGGCCTAGGGAACAAGCCTTAGAGCGATCACCAACCTGCCTGATGCTTCCAGAGGTGCTCAGCATGTGGGAAGGACTTATAAGCCCTCCCTGCTCTCCACTTCCCCCAGAGCTGGGCACCCCTTCCTGCCCCACCCCACCACCAGACCTCAGCCAGTGTCTGAGTGGCCACTTCCAGATTGAGCCTGTTAAACTAAGAGGTCATGTTTTATGAACCTGCTTAATTTGGCTTTTAATTGCAAGCAGGTTCCAAATACATCAACTGGTTCTTATAATGGATGTTTCTATTCTCTTTCAGAAAGGAAAAAATACCCTGGGTCCCAAGGCTGCAGGGAGGGAGGAGTATTATTTCATATTCAGCCAGAGACTGAAAATGCCCTGAAATTAGAGCTTTGGGGATCATTGAGTCCAGACAACCACCACTTCAGCCTGCACTGTTCCAAATGAATTCTAGACAGGTCAGTTCTTCTTCTCTAAAGAAGGCTGTTTGGGATCCCTTTCCCCAATAAAATGCACCAGCAGAAGGCAATTCTGACACTCTGGGTTTTCTTATGGAGCATAACCTGGATCGCTGGCTGTGAGAGATTAGTGTTCTTGCATGTCAGCAGGAAGGAGCTGGCCCAGCTGTTATGTGATCCTGAAAACTGAAAGCGTGGGCTAAACTCCTCTGTGAAGCACAAGCAATAAATAACAAAGGAAAGCCATTCCAATTGCCATGGCTGCTGTAAGAGGCCTTTGTCTTATCTAAAGAATATCTTCCAACAGCTTCATCTCCCACCGCATAGCCCCTACATTTCTAAGTGGGAAGCAAATAAGGAGATCATTGTGGGGCAGGGACGCTCGGGCACAGAAATAACCTGATGCATGTTGCTGGTGGGGGTGTGAACAATATGTCATTACAGCCCACAACCCTCCTCTTACACCAGCCAAGGGCCAGAGAAGACAGCTGCCGCAGGTGCAGACATACATCCATTGAAAAATGATAAGAAATGAGAACACGGGCAGTCCTAAGCAGGACACTCCAAAGTCCAGTGGGTCAGCTTGAGTGGGAGCTCAGGCAAAGCTTCCCGGAGCAGGTGAGCACAAGCATTTCCCCCACAAGAGGGAGGGAAAGGGGTGGCCTGTGTCTCGTGCAGGAGGAGCCAGCCCAGTTCCTCAGGCTGTGAAAGAGGATGCACAGGACTGACACTCAAATCTGAAGGGGAGACAGGCCCATGGGGGCAGCTGAGCCATCAGCACATGGAGCACAGCCCTTGTCCAACCCCCAGTCTTTGGGCCATGCTCCCTGAAAGGAGAAGAGATCAGTATGTGGGAGGGCATCCCAGGAAGAAAATGTAGCGGGGAGAAGGAGAAAGAAAACAGGCTCCACACAGCCTCAGTGGCTTCAAATGGTTCTGTCTCTTGAGTCTTGGTCTCATGCTCATTGTAGGGTTGTCTCCTGACAGCAGAGGAAGAGCATTTGCTTGCTTAGGGGCTTTTCCCCTTCTCAGGGTGAAATGCCTTCTTTCTCCTCACTCATTCCTCTCCTTCTCCCCCACATCATCTTGCGTCTCCCAGACTAAATTCCAAGCCCACAGCTTGGAGTTGCATGAAGAACCACACAAGCCTCAGCCTGGTGTGTCTTCAGTCTCCTCCCACATTTGCATCTTTCCTTTCTTCCTCCGCTGCTCCTTTTCCTCAGTTTTCCCCTCCTCCTCTCTTTGCCCTTCTCCCTCACAACTCTCTCCCTCACCTCTTTGCAAAGGTTGCAAACCTTTTGGCTTATGCAGCATACAGGAAACCCAGACTCTTCACCATGCACTTCCTGCCTTTACGCACATCCCCTTGTGATCATCCCTTCCTGGAGCACAGTGCTGGAAGCCCCAGGCCCATTGTCTGCAACCAAGCACAAGTTCCTTAATGACAAGGTCAGCACTCACTGGTATCCTCTTTGGCACACACACGTGCAGAGCCACTGTGAGTCCCACATCTGGGGGGAGCAGAGAGATCCCACGGGCTTCAGGAGCATTCTCTGCTGGACAGCTCCTGGCCCACTTTTCAATTTTGTCCCAGGTGGTGATCCCAGAATCATTGTTCATCCGCACTCTGAGAAGAGAGTTGTATAATCAAAGCACTGAAATGGAAGTTTCCGCAGGTTCTTGGAACCACACAGGTCTGTTTAACTTATTTTTCTACCAGTTTTTCAGCTTTTTAGGTAGCTCTTCTCTGACTACCTACAATCTCTCTCAACCATTGAAGATCAGAGAGCAGGTCTGATAGATGATAAGATCCTTGTCTCTAATGGCTTCCAGGAACCAGAATTTCATAGCTGGTGAAATCTTTGGAGATTCTTTCAGACAAAATCCATGATTTATAGATGAGAAAACTGAGGCAAAAATCCCCTCACATGCACAGTTGATTAAAGTTGCTGATACCCACACAAAGCTTACCTCTGCCTACATTGGGGGTATCCTGCCCCAGTTCACCCTGAGCTCCTCATCTTCCTGCTCAGTCCACTAAATGAGCACAAGACCACTTCACTCTCGCTCATCCTCTTACTGATGAGTAGTGGTCCCTTCTCAGTAAGCATGGGTTCTAAGTGGACTGATACTTAGCCAGCAGAATTTATCTCTATGCTGAGATTCCAGCCCTTGGCAGCTGTTCTGGGGAGATTCCTCTGAGTAGGGGTTTTGTTGGGATCATTTAAACACAGCACAGAGTAAATGATACTGATCTGGCTGCTGCCTCCTTCTCCAGTTAGCTGAGATGAAGATCGCTGGTTATAACTTTCTGAGCACTGGGAGGCCTCCTGCTCATGGTAAATAAGGTCTCTTTGGAAGGGTACTTCTGCACTCATGCCAGTACATTAAGCCATCTCTGGGGTAGCTGGGGTGCAGACTGTGCCTGCCTCAGCAAGTGCCCTAGTAGGATGGAGGTCCTGCCACTCTCCTTCTTGCCCAGACTGGAGTCACCATGTAGATACCCACACTTGGAGATACCACATCTGTCCCCATCCCCAGGATATTTTTTCCCCTTTGACGTGCTGCATGGGGAAGGTTCCCCATCTGCAAGAGAGATGGCTCCTGAGGAAGTCCAAAGAATGGTCAGAACCAGTCCCAGGCTGAGATGGAGCTGCCATTCTGTGGCATTCTCTCCTATCTGCTCCACTTGGCTGTAGCTCTGTATACCCATTTCTGCACACACACACAGACACACACACACACACACACACACACACACACACAAAATGCCCATAGTAGTCACCTTCCTAGCTTGAGAATGGTAAAGCTGAGTCTCAGATAGCCCAAGAGAGGTGCCTATAGTCTCCCAGAGAAACCACCAGCACTTTGGGGTGACTGGCAGGAGCATAGAAAGGGGATGTAGCAATGGCCTGCACTCTAGGACAGTCTTGTGAAAAGCATCTTCTCAACTCCAAATGAACCAGCAGGCTGTGGCCATGAGGGCAGGAGGAAAGAAGTAAAAAACTTATGTCACTCAGTCTTCTAAGGTCACTCACAGGCCACTCTTGATCTCTCGGGCAATCTGCAAAGGGTCAGGGTGAAGGAGGGAAAGACAGCAGAAAGTGAGCTGAACCTAGAAACAGGCAACTAGGTTTAGATTCCAGTTCCTCCACTTGTGAGCAAATCACTTAACCTCTCTGAGCTCAGTTGCTTTAAACCAGGGCAGAGCATGAAGAGTTTGTGATAGGCATTTAGGTAAAATTGCTTTCACACTGCTCAGCCTAGTAGCTGGCTCCAGAGGGCCCTGAACAATCGTAGTCTTCCTTCCCTCAGCTGAGCAGGCTCTTGCACTGCAATTGTTTTTCAGCTGGCTCCAGCTTCTGCAGCTCCCTGCAAACTGGCCCCCAAGGAACATTTCCAGAGCCAACTTCCTGAACTCAAGCTGACAGAACCAGTGGAGGGAAAGTGGTAGGTACTTCCTCAGCTTCTCACTCAAATCCTCATGTCCAGGGATCACTCTTCATCTGAACCTGAGACAGGGGCTTCCAGCTGCCTCCCATTCTCTATGCTTTGCCAGCTTGCATGAGCAGGCAGAGGAGGAACTTAAAAGGCCAAGGAACAGGGTCTGGAAAATTCTGTCCTCTTTTCTGGATTCCTTTTTTCTCTCCTCAATATCAAGCCAAATTGGAAACAGAGGTCTGAGTGTTGTTTGGCTTCCCCAGGTCTCTCACTGTGTGGGGTGGGATGGCCTCCATTGGCAGCCAGGCCCCCACAGCACAGTCCCAGCCTTGCTATCTTGGCACTTCCCACTCTGCCTGGACATACAGAGTTAGCCCCGCTGACCCAGGCAGCCGCAATCCAAAACTCTTCCACACCCCTGGTCTTACCAGGCTGCTCCAGTGTCCTGGGTGCCTATTTTGGCTTCTCCATCTACAGAGCGCCTTAATACCCAGCTTTCCATCTCTGCTCTGATCCACAAAGTCCCAGCATTAGCACCTTCCTGAGCACTGTAACACTAGTGTCCACACTGCAAAGCACTCACTGCCTTTGCATTTTCCTCATCCTAAAAGCTCCTCTGAGCGCCGGCTCTGTGCTGGACACAATCTCTCCTGCCCAAGTGCAGCCACTTCCTCTTCAGCTGTCCACTCGCTGCACTCTGCACAACACCCAGCAGTGCTCGCAGGTGCTCAGTAAGTAAGAGAACGCCTCATGTCCAGCTACCCCCTTGCACCACACTACAACTTCCTTTCTTTAGCAGGAGTGTCTTTTCACATTTAAGGGTTTCACAGTCATCTGCTCCTTCACATTCAACTTGCTAAATCTATACTCAGGAGAGCCCAGGGCATGCTCAGGAGGGGACATGTTCACAGAATGATGGCTTCCTCAGAGAAATCTCCCCAGGGCGTGAGGGCATTTCCATCTGCCTGCCAAGAGGCAAACATTCACATAAATGCTTCCTGCTGCCTAAAGGGCAGCCTGACAGACTCTGAAGAGCTCTAGTGTAGTGCTTTTTTTGCCCCACAATAAAAGCTAAGGCATCAGCACATTCAACTGGTAGAACACAAGCTCCCCCACGATCAAAAGGAGACTGCTGAGCTCCAGTTAGGAGTGGTCCTGCCCACCCCTGGGCAGCTCACTCTGTCCATCTCAGTGTGCTTTTTAATGTTAGAGCAAAGTGCCTGAGAGAGACCAGCTAATGCTGAGAAAAAGAGTTCTACTTGATTCACAATTCCAGAGGCCAAGAAGTCCTGGGTCATGGCCTGGCATCTGCTCCACATCTGGTAAAGGCCTCTTTGCTGCATGTGGTGACACAGAGCAAGGGCACTAGCTCAGGTCTCTCTTCCTCTTCACAGAAAGCCACTCATGCCGTTGTGGTGGCCCCATCCTCATTACTTCATCTTTCCCAAAGACTACCTCTACTCAGCATTGACATAGGACTTCGAGAGTTATCTTTCCAACACAGGAGGCTTTGGAGGACAGGTTCAGACTAGAGCACCCTCTTCCCATTGCAGTTTCCTCACTTATCAAGTGATGAATAGTTTGTCCTTTCCAGGCCCTTTCTCCAAGGATCTTTTTTGTTATTTCTGCCTTTCAGCATAAAGAATTGTTTGCAGGAAGGTATTTATTGCTTCACCTGCCATTTTTAAGCAAGTCAAAGGATATCGTAAGTGCCCATTAGGGTCGCTGCTTGGTACGAGATAACTGCATCATGTAGGTGTAACTCAAACCAAAGTGAAAGACTGGCATTCCAGCCAGACTTTACAACTTGAACGTGGATTCAAGTTTAGCTTTTATCAGATTTTCTGGAGCACTGATAAAAGATTCTAGAATTCCCATTGTCATAAACATCCCAGGAAATCTGAAAGCTCTAGGAGGCTTCAACTGACTCTCCTCTGTGACCTGGGGGGATCGGCAGGCTAGGAAGAGAAAGAGATAGCACATGACCTAGGACCTAAACCTGACTCTGTGCTATGGCCTTTAGAATAAGAGCAGGAAGAGACAAAGGTTTGTCACAAGGACTGATGGAGGGCTACAGCCTTGGCTGCACATTTTTCATTGTTTGTGTTAATATTATGAGCCCATGGGGAAGTCTATGCTCACAACTTGCAGACCCTAGATCACCACAGGTGACTGAAGTGGAGGGATCCCCTCCTCTATTTCTCTCGTCTCTCTTTTCTCCAAGCCCCACTTCTCAGGCAATCTCAGAGCAGAGTGAGATCAGAGATCCAGAAGTCAAAGCTAGAAAGCAACAAAGGAAGACCGGACTTCTGTGCTCACCTCATCAGTGAGGAAATCAAAGCCAAGAAAAGTGAAATGACTTGGTGAAGGTCATTCTGTCAGCCAGAGAGCAGCCAAAGGAATAACTGGGTCTCTCAACTCGGGAAGAGTGCTGGGCTGTGCACCTGCCCCTGCTTGATCCAGAAGAAGCCACCAGGTGGCAGGTGACCAACAGGAGCAGCCAGACTCCCATCCCTACAACTAGAATCATCTCTGCTCCACCAACTCTCCTCCCAGAGTACATGACACAATGCCCAAGGGAACAGTTACAGAAATAATGGTACCATGGTTTACCCAATTGGGACAAATACATTGGTGTCCAACTCCACACACTGCACACTGTGGGGACCAGGGACCAAGTGAAGGGAGCAGGTCCAGGAGGAGACACAGACATCCAGCTGGGTGCAGCATCATGGGGTGGCTGCAGGCCTGCAGCCCAGATGTGAGTGTCATTCTTGGCAGCTGGGTTGGAGGAGGAAAAAGTGAAGTCTTCCTGGAAGAGGGGATACCGACATCAAGTGTACAAGGATGGCTAGGAGTTGGCCAAAAGAAGGGGGAAAGGCATCTGAAGCCACGGGAAAGCAGCCCTTGAGAAGTAGCCTGGGCTCAGCTCTGCTGGATGAGGTGTTTAAGGAGGCTGTGAGATGCAGGGGGTTCATGGAGCCAAGCCGACATGGACCTTGCAAGCCTCTTTTCAGAACAGGGACTTTCGTCTGTAGGTGACAAGGAGTTACTGAAGCATTTAAGTAGGAATGTGGCCAAGTTCAGGTCTGCATTTTAACTGAATTACTTTGGCAATTGAAGGAGGATGCAATGTTGATTGATTTGGCATGAAGGTCCAAGACACCAGGCTGCCAGGGAGGGGAAACTCAGAAGTTCTAGCTTTCATCCCAAAGGCCCCTGGCTTGGTGGGTAGCATGCCACATTCTGGCAAAAGCAAGACCCTCAGGCACTCCAGGCAGCCAAGACTGAACCCTGCAGGGCTGGGCTGGGCACTGCCCTGAGCACCAATTGTCTGTTTTGCAGTATTTCCTTGCTCCTCAGACTTTGACAGAGCAGGTATAGCGCTGCTCCTGCCCTACCCTCTCCCCAAGAAGGGCCAGGGCCTGAACTCTGTCTTGGAGCATGTGACAAGGCCTTGAATGTGACTCCCACTGGAGCATGGCTGTGCCCAAAGCCCTCGGGATGCCTCACGGTTGGCTGCAGGAGCCTCAGAGAGACTGATCTAGGCAGGCAGAGCCTAAGTTTCCGTGCATTGTCTAACATCTCCGCTGTCCTCCACAAGCTATTGCTCCGTTTACAAAAACTGTCGATCCCAGAGCTCAGATCTGTGTGGGAATTTGCTGGCTAATGAGGGCTGATATCCCTGAAATTTTAACGAGGAAAGAAGCAGTGCAGGCCAGAGCCAGCACTGCAGTGTCATGCAGACTTTCCACCACCCTGAGGTGCGCAGAGCTGCACACCGTGGTCAGAACGCACAGAGAGCCCAAGCACTTGCCCCTCCACTATGCTGCTCTTTGTGCAGTCCACATTTCATTTCATAAACATTAGGGAAAGGAAAAAAGCTGTAAAGGAAATTTTAACTTTAAAGGTGGGGAGACACAAAATAGTGCCTCAGCTGCATTTAATCCCTCATTGCCAGGAAGTGTCTTCCCAGACCTGGGCATGAGGCTTGCTGTAACACTCACCCTACCTCTACTGAGGGCAAAGGTACAGCACACAGACAGCATCCACCTTGCTCGTGGAAGCCAGGACTGGGCCTCATGGGGAGCCTAGCCACCCCTACATCCCTCCCAGCAAGGTCTTCAGCACATATGAGGGACATAAGAAAAATCAAAAGAGGGGGCACATTTCAAAGAAGATGGGGAAAGGGCTAGGAGTTGTTGCCTGCGTTTTATTTTTAATTAACATTTGTAATATTGGCCCACATAATACCTCAAGTTTTCCCCATTAATGTTACTCAAGGGTCTGGACATTGAAAATTCTGCTTAAAATGCAAATCAGTTTCTCAGAGGGGAAAACACACTAATAATAGCATCAATACTCATATAGCACTTTATACCATATTCCATTTCCTTCTTGAAGCAGCCCCCTGAGGCAGGTGAATAATTAGGCCTCACATAGGAATGGAAACCTAGACCTTGAATGGGGTAGGTTGAGGTACCATCACGCTGTACTTGCCCTGCAGACCAGGAGGCAAAAAGCCGCAGTTGAGCACAGAGTCCCATTGTGGAAGAGAGCTGGCTCTCGCTCTGCCAGCTCAGCCGTGACGCACTCAGCCCCCAGAGGTTTGATGGCTGTTTGCAGACAGACACAACTCCACCTGATACAGCATTTGCTGCTGGGACACAGGACGCTGTGCAGAAGAGGATGTGAACAGGGAGTGTGGGCAGCATGGCAAGACTGAAACCCTCACACTGAGGAGCCCACGGCCCTGAAGTGTTCTACCTGAGAGGAAGGAGGCATGAGGAAGGCTTCCCATGAGCTGCAGAAAGAGCTAGGTGCAGGGTTGGCTAACTTTTTCCATCAAGGGCTGTACAGTAAATATCTTGGCAATGAAGGTCCTTTGATTGCTATTGCCCTGCTTTTGCAGCACAAAGGCAGCCACAAGCCTTGTGGAAATGGATGAGTGAGGCTGTGCTCCTGTAAAACATTGTTGACAAAAACAGGCCATGGGCTGGCTTTGGCCCACGGTCCTGCTTGCTGACTCCTGGCCGAAATGAACAAAACTGGAGGGCCCCAATTTCTACAGCCATCTGTCCTTAGAATCTGGACAAAGCACAAAAGATCTTTTATCCATCACCTGCTTGTCCCCAGAGCCTCTGCAACATACTTCTCCTGGGGGACTTAGAAGTCACGCCATGCCCACGCACCCTTCTCAGAACATTTCTTCCCAACTCACTCTGCTCCCAGACCAACCGCTATCGGCCTGCGGTTCCCAGCCTAGACACCTGCATGCCACCATGGCACCTCCTTCAGCAAGCCACCCTGGCCCCAAGTCAGGTAAGCAGCCCTGGCAGGTGCTTCTGAAGGCCCTGCCCTTGGTTACCATGGTCCTCCACACTGCTGTCACCGCCTGATCACAAGCTCTGTGCTCAGCTAATAGGAGACTGGAACATCTCGTGGTCACTAATGCATAGCACTGATGGGGGAGGGGGCTGGGGAAGAGGGAGGACAGGAAGACAAAGCAGGTGTTTGGGGGTGCAGGCCGGCTTGGGCACCTTCTTGCCCTTTATCTCAGTGGCCAGTGCCTGCTTCTTGTAGGCATTCTGCCAGGAGGTCATGTCACCAGGGTGCTGTTAACCTTGGTGATGAAAAGTGTGACTTTATGAGCACCAGAAATTGTCTAAACTCATTAATTTTATTCATAATAGAAAATTAATGCTTGGAATGAATGAGCAATGAGGCCCTCCAGTTTGCAACACAAAGAGGAATGCACAAGATTTTTCCTGCAGTGGAGGGCAATTTTCCCCTTACCATGACACAGCTGCGTATTTCCAGCTGCCATGTTCTTTGTGGGCACATCATGTTCCCCTCTGGGACTCCTGCTGTATCAAGTGGAGGGGGCACAGGAGGAAGAGCCTGTCCCACACAGCCCCTGGGTCTCTACTGCATTTGAATGCAGGAGGCATGGTGCCCTGGTCCCACCTACAAAGCCAAGCGTGGTCACAACTTCTGTGGCTTCCCTGCAGCCCTGGGCGTCTTTTTTCCTCCTCCTGTTCTAGCCCAGCAGGCAGCATTGGATTCTCAAAGCAGAGCCTCAGGGAGTGGCAAGCAGGAAAGAAATAGAAACAGAGAACAAGAGAAAGGAAAAGGAAAGAAGAAAGAAGGAGACAAGAGAGCAGAGCAAGGTCTGTGGTAAGGAACATGTACTAAGGACAGAGAGGAGTGCTCTGCCCATTCACTATCACACCATCTTTACCGTCCTCCGAGGTCAGAAAGTCTTCCTGCTTTAGAGATGGAGGGGCCCAAGCCCTAGAAAGGTGGCGAAGGCTCAAGGCATATTTCTCAGACGAGGCCTTCGATGCCACTCTGCCCCCTCTGGGCCTCTCCACACCCCAACCCTGCCAGGCCGCAGCCCGAGGACCGCTGCCCTGACTGCATCAGGGTCCAGGCCCAGCTGGGAGCAGTGTGAGCCATCGGCTCAGTGCAACTCATGGCTGGGATGAAGGAGCACACAGCTGCAGCTGCTCTGGGGAAGGTGAAGGACTGGATGAGTGTGCCTGTTCAGCCAAGGGTTAGAGGCCCCTGGCCTCCTGCACGGGCACATCCTGTTGTTGCTACAAGGAGACAGTTTTGCTTAAGAACCAGCGCTCTGTGCTCTACACACAAATCCACTGGGCTCAGGAGCCAACAGCTGTGTAACTTCCCAGAAAATGCTTGATACTGGCGGCGCCTGGGTTCCTGGAGCTCAGTCCAGGAGCACAGGAGGCGGTAAGGCCCGGCCATATCAAGGGAGAGAAATGAGCCTCAGGCTGAACTGCTTAAGGAGGGCTAGCCCTCCTGCTTGCTTTCAGAGTGGTGGCCAAAGCTCTGTTGCATGTGGAGGTCCCATGAGAGCCTGGGATCCATGGTGGAACGCACCAGCATCAAGTCAGCCCAGGCTTCACGGCCCTGTGATGTAATAACCCTACCCCACAGTCACTGTGGGAGTTAAAGGGGGACATGGGAGGAGCTCCACCAGCCCCACCAAGCTGTGCACAGCTACGGGCTGGAGTGGGGTGGGGTCAAGGGGTGAGCCACTGCCGGGATGCTTCATTCTTCTTTGTGTTTTGTTTTTTCATTGGTTTGGTTTGGCATGGTATGGCTTAGTGTGGCTTGGTGTGGTGTGGTATGGTTTGGGATGTGGCATGGTGTGTTGTGGTTTGGTGTGGTGTGGTGTAGTTTGGTTTGGTTTGGTTAATTTAATTTTGCGTGGTGTGGCTTGGTGTGGTTTGGTTTGGTTTGGCATGGTGTGGCATGGTACGTACGGTGTGGTGTGGTATGGTGTGGTTTGGTTTGGTTTGGTTGATTTGATTTGGTGCAGTGTGGTTTGGTGTGATATGGTGTGGTGTGGTTTGGTTTGGTTTGGCACAGTGTGGCGTGGCGTGGTGCAGTGTGGCATGGCATGGCATAGTGTGGTGTGGCATGGTGTGGCATGGCATGGTATGGCGTGGTGTGGTGTGGCATGGCGTGGTGTGGTGTAGTGTGGTTTGGTTTGGTATAGTGTGATGTGGTGTGTTTTAGTGTGCTTTGGTGTGGTGTGGTGTGGTTCAGTGAAACAGTCTCTCACTCTGTAGTTCAGGCTGACCTTGAACTCATGTGTAATCCAGGCTGGTCATGAACCTGAATCGATTCTCCTGCCTTTATTCTTGGTGAGCCTTATTCCCTTGTAGCCATTCTGGTTCAGCCATCACTCAGACTTCATTGTAACATGAGTCCATCTTCCCAAATTCAGGAAGTCATGAGCTGTAGGGATTCTGTGGCTACATAGAGGTGAGAGGAGTCATTGAAAAATATAACGAATGTTTAAAGTGAAATATTTATTTCAGTAAAAGACACATGGCCATTAATACCCCTGAAACCCCTCCCCCTCACTTTTCGAACACACTCATCCCATCTTTCCTGCCCCCTTCCAAAGCAGTTCTGGAGTCCTCTCTGAGTGTGTTTATGAAGTGTGATCAAAAATGCAGTGCCTACTGCTGTCCAGTGCCATCCAACAGAACAACAGGCTGGTAAAGACGTCCTGGTGTGTCCCCATCCACCTGATCCACTGGACCTGGCACTGTGGGACATCCGGTTCTTCCTCAAAGTCACAATAATCAAAAAAGAGACATTTTTAATTGAGGCAGCCACGAGAGTGCAACGAAAGACACACAGAAAAGGACTTCCAGAACTGCGTCATAAAGTGGGGCAATTGAGGGGATACGTGTGTTTGAGGCAAAGGAGGGCGTTCTGAGGGGGCTAATGGCAGTGTGTCTCTTACTGTAACCATTTGTTTCTCTGAACACACACCACAGATATACTGTCTCACTCCATAGCTTCTCCACCCTCACTCCAGCAGCCCCTTTGTCCCAGCAGATCCAGCAGAGCATGACTGACTGCAAGCTTTGAAAACAAGGGCGAAGAGGGCACAAAAAGTTTCCACAGCATGATCTACCCCAAGGGGCCTCGGATCACACCCCCAACACCCGAACCTTAGGATTCCTGGTCAGATGTGTGTTCACGTCTCCCTCCCCTCTCATAAGTCTTCCTTTTCCCAAGTGAATAGGCTTCAGCAATCCAGGTCTTCCCATGGGAGTTCTGGATCTTATGGACACAGGTGGCAGTTTCCTACGGCCAGCTGCAAGCACGTCTAGCACAGTACTTCCCTGGCATGAAGTGGCCTGAGCACTCTGACACCACGCTTGTGCCAGGAAGAGAAGTTTCCCTGCGACAGCTGCTCTGTCATGGTGCTGCTTCCAGGCATGCACTCACTGAAATCAAGAAGCACTGGGTGGCTGAACACCTTCAGCAAGAGAAGAGGTTCTGCACGGTCATCCACACAGGTAGACCGTTCCCACGTGGCCTTCAGGGTCAGAGCAAATGACCTTCCAGATGTGTGGCATGAAAGCTGCTTACTGCAGGCTGCTGGAGTAAAGTCTCCTAGGACTCGTTCTAATTGATTCACCCTTCCAAGTAGCTCCTCCCACCCTAGAATAAATTCCATGTGGCCTTCAATCTACTGGCAAAGTGAATATGTAAATCCTCAGTGGCTTGAGCTACTGTTTACATTACTGAACAATCTAGAAACTCTGAGGCAGGGAGTACTGGGAGTGAACCCAGGGCCTCATGCATGCCAGACGGGAAACACCATGGAGCTACATCCAACCCAGGAGCCCCAAGCCTACATCACTTGGAATTCATTGACTCTGGTTTTAAACTGTAACCAGGATTTGCTTTGTTCAGTAAAGGAAGACCAACAGCTCAGGAGACAACTGCTATTCGAAAGATCCTTTGTAGCTGAGCGTTCTGGTACAGACCTATCTGTCCAGCACTCTGGGATGCTAAGACAGGAGAATAGCAAGTTTGAGCACCATCTGGGCAATTTATCAACATAGTTAGATCCTCTCTCAAAATAAAACACAAAAAGGGCTAGGATGTAGCTCAGGTGAGGGCCCTGGGTTCAGTCCTTAATACAGAAGGAAAAAAAAAAAGCAGAAAAAAATACCACTGTGTACCCACAGTTCCTGAGAGGCGGGAGCATGGCACACGGTGGCTGCGCGAGGAAACAGCAGGTAGACTGGGGGCAGAATGAGCCAGATGATGGCACTGGTGGAGCCTCGGAGCTGGTGTCCTGGAAAGGCGCAGGCAAGACCGGGACAGCGACAGAGCAGGGGCCGGAATGGATGGACTAAGCAATGTCAGCAGACAAGGGGGCTGTTGGGCGGCCCTGAGGTGACCAGGGGCAGGGACACAGCACAGGCCCTGATACAGCGGGGCTGTGGACTGCGTAGGAGAGTGCTCACTGGCCAGCTGACCTCTCCAAGGAAGCAGCCATCCCTGAGAGGGCAGGGCCTCCCTGGTCAACAGGTCCCCAAGGTGCCAAGCACATAAAATACAGGCAGTAAAGAAGGGTTAATGTAACCCTTTATAGTGGTTGTACTTGCCTTTGAGTTGTGAAATGCTTTGGCGTGATGTCACCAGTACTCTTGTCTTTTTTGTCTGCAGCTTTCTTGTGAGTCCCTGTCAGAAAGCGCTCAGTCCAGCCTGGAGGAAGTGTTGCATTACCCTCCAGTCAGCCTGCAAGGGACGCTGGGCTTCTCTGAGGATGCCCACCGCTTGCAGTGTGAGTGGCAGGGCCCACAGCAAGCTGCAGTGCTGGAAAGGCTGTGTCTCCACGCTGACGCTGCTGGGGAGAAGCCACAGGCTCGCCACACCCCGGTCCCCTGAATGCCCAGGATGAGAGGAAGGGAAGGGGAGAAGGGGTATGAGTGGGGCACGAACTAATTTCAGGCCATAGACCAGGAAGCACCTGCACTCTTACCTTCACTTCAGGACACAGGAGCGGTCACCAGGCCATGTCTCTAGCATGCTTCAAAGTAGGGCTTTTGACCTCAGGGGAATATTTTGTCTCACAGGCAAGGAACCACGTGTACAGACAGCCCACCTTCTATCCATGGTTTAGCAGATGCTGATTCAATCTATAATGGGCCAAACATTTTTTTATAATTGCATCTACACTGAATAAGCACAGATCTTTTTTGCCACTCTCCCCTAAGCAATACTGTTCAACAAATATGTATTATTTACACTGTATTAGCTATTATAAGTAATCGAGAGAATATTTAGAGTATACAGGAAGATGTGCATGCATTCTATACAAGTTTTATATAAGGGATTAAGCACCCACAGACATTAGTATCTTCAAGGGAGTTGGCACTGATGCCTGTAGACCTGGAAAAAAGACTGTTTGGTAAATAATGATCTCCACTGTGTGTGGATTTATTTTGTTATTTGAATGCTGTCTGTAATCAACGAAACTGACTTCACTACGGTAACAGACAGCAGCCTGTATTTGTAAAACCTTCCAGGAGACTCACCCTGAAGCCACGCCAAATATCTTACTGATAGTCTATTTTAAAGTTAAGTATCTTTATTCTTTTTATAAAACTGACACCTTTTTGGTACAACAATTCAGATAAGATGAAATTTTTCCACAAAGAGATAGAGAGAGAGAGAGGGAGGGGGAGAGGGAGAGGGAGAGAGAGAGAGAGAGCGAGAGACGGCGCCCACTGAGCGGCCCTTGCCTGCCTCCCTGCATCCTCCTCAGACACTGTATCATCTCTGAGCCCCGGGCAGGATGGGAGAGGTAACACACCACTGCACTGGCACCTTGTTTCATGGAAGGTGACACTCCAGACTACTCATTTCAGTGGCCCTTTTTACAGGCACTGTATTTTGTTGTAAGGATCTGCTGTATTTTGCTATATTTTGCCCTGCAATTTCACTGCTGGTGGGCCTTATGGTTGTTCCCACTGTTTTCAATTATGAACAGTCATTTTGTGAATATATTTAGTATGAACTTTTTTGTGGTACTAGAGATTGAATCCAGGGCCTTTGCTCTGTAGTACACCCTCAACCCCTTACTCTTTTATATTTCCAAGCAGGGTCTTGTTAACTCCCTAAGTTGCCTCAAATCTGGAATCCTCCTGTTTCAGGTTCCCAGAGTGCTGGGATTACAGGAGTATGCCACCATGCCTGGCTAGTATACATGTTCAGAATAACCATAATTTTCTGTTTATAACAAACCTGGTAGTAGGACCTGTTGAGGCAAAGGGTAAACACATTTATAATTGATACTACTACTAAACAGCCTCTGAAGTGTTATGACCACCCCTAGTAAAAGCCCCTGAGATTGCCCAGATCCTTACACATCTCGACACTGAGCTTCATCTTTCCCAATATAATAATAGAAAATATTTCATTGTTGCTATCTATCTACAGTTCATGGTTAATGAAAATGAGGCTACCTGCATAGGTTTACTGAACATCTATGTCTCTTGTGTGTGTGTGCTGCATGTGTGTATATGTGTGCAGATTACCTATGCAAACTTCACAGCCTCTTTCCGACCTGCTCCAAGTGATGGTCAGTGGTCCAGCATCCACTAGGGGCGGAACAATCCCCCACCCCCACCCCCATCAGAGGGCACCAACACATGTGCAGTGACACAGGTAAGGCCCGGCTACATTCACTAGTTTGAGGATCTTTGGCACAGACATCAGTCAGTCAGGATGGAAGTCAGCCATGTCACGGAAGCACTGTAGTCAGCCTGAATTATCATTCTCGGTGTCTGGAGGAATAGGCGGGGCCAAGTGGCAGGCAATGGGGCGAAGCCATCAGAGAATCAGGAAGCAGCTCCTGCCCACGCCAAGGAGGCCTCTTTGTTGAGCCGCCACTCAGGGTGACCGCCTGGCTGTACTACAGAAAGCCACCGTCTGGGCAGAGGCCAGCAGTTGTGCACTCACCTTCAGCTTTGTTTACGAGTTTCGGAAGCTTTCAAACGTTAAGTGATTGCAATCATCAATCTTTTCCTTCGTGCTTGTGAAGGCCTTATTCACTCAAAAATTATACAAATACCCACCCACGTTTCACCCAGTCTTTCCTGGCCTCTGTTAGCATGTGAAATCTTTGAAAGTGAATTTACATTTTTTGTTGTTGTTGGTGTTCCACTTCTCTAAAGAAATCCATTCTCGTTGCCGCAAATCAAGCTGTGATGGTTGCAGTTTAATACATACATGCATATAGAATATAAACACACACACACACACACACACACACACAGTAGGGAATAAAAGGCCTTCTTTGCTCCAGAGTTGCCATAGCAGATGCCAGCTTCCCTGACTATCCATGGGATCAGTCACTTTCACAGCTGCCCAAGTCCTTCCTGGGCACAGCTGCAGGTTCACACCTGGGTGAACTCTGTGAGAACAAGGACAGAGCATGCTCAGCAAGCACAGAAGGGCAGCTCGGGCATTTGTTGAATGAATGAATGAAAGAAAAAGGGAGCGAGGAGAGAGCAAGCCTGAGAAAGAAAGATCAGGCTGTACTTTGCAGCCTGTGTGGGCTTTGTGCTCCCACAAGCCACCCCACCATCCTGTGGGGCTCTCAGTTCTGATAGCAATCTGATGGAGCCCAGCAGGTAGACACTGGCTGTTTGCCCTGACCTTGGAACACAGTGTCCCATGCCTGACATACCAGGCTCAAGGTCAGGTTATCTGTATGTGTGATCGTTTAGAGAGACACCTGGCACTATGGGCCCACTCTCCTTGTGTAGAGTGAAAGAAAGGGAAGCCAGAAGCTAACCACCCTTGCCTGAGACTGGGCCAGCACAGCTTCAGCAAACCCAGGGCCCAGGGCCCTGCCTGGCCACTGCCAAGAGACGGCTCTTCACAAGGCTGTGCTACCCACAGCTCTCTCACCCCAGCTTGCCTCAGACTCCATCCCACATTAGCTATAATTGTTGGATGTGTAAGTTGCCATCAATGGAGTGACAACGACTCAATTAAAAAAGGAGCTCTGAAGTCAAAGCTGTCACCTCAGAGAAATCAGACATGAAAAAGAGATGATAAAAGCGGCTCTGCAGGGCAAGGGCTCCAGAGCTAGCTTCCAGGACCCCTCCCTCAAACCCCAGCTCCCCCTCCAACCTGGGGGTTGGATGAACCAAGCAAGGACTACAGCAAGGCAGGCCCAGGTCCTGCAGTCTTGGAAGCCAAGGTGCCGTTTCCCAGCTCATTAGGAGGGGACTAGGGCTAGGAGGGAAGGCCCTGTTTCACCTGCCCCTCACCCTTCTGTGAAGGTATACCCTGAGACAAGGCCCAGAGGATGACTGGCAGAGTGGGCACACTCCTGGGGAGGTGCGCTGGGGCCTCCCTGCTGCTCCTGCAGGAGCAAGGCTGTGCACACCAGTCTTGGGCGGGCAGAGGGGAGCCAGCACTGAGCAAGGTGGGGACCTGGCAGCAGAGGAGCTGGAACATAGGATGAGGTCACAGCTCCCACCATGGGGAGCTGCTCATTTACAAGGGGACCCAGGAAAAGCACAAAACTCACGAGGGAAGCACAGAGCTCACAGAAGCAATTACAGAGCCACCTTGTGTGTAACTGACACTGCCCAGCATTACCAAAAAGAAGCTGCTGCTTCTACCTCATCTGTCACGTCTGTCCCTCTGAGGTTGTATCAGGCTGAGTTTATCAATGAACTATTATACAATCAAACGCATCTTACAAGTAAGATCCAAAGGAACTTGCTGGAAAGCAGGGAGAAAACAGTCTGAACAAGTCTGTCTTTGCCTGTGCATAGGAAGGCTCATTGCTTAATTGAGTAGAGTCGGCCTTTCCATGTAAATCCAAACTTCCCCTTAAAATGTCTCTTTAAAAACTACACCCAGGACATGTCATCAGAGGGAAAAGCGATCATGCATCATGGTGACAGCTATGTGGCCGCCAGCGATGCAATGACAAGCCCCGCAGCTTCCAGCCCATGGTTCGGGCTGTGCCTTTTCCAGGACTGGGGGTGGGGCTGCACACAGTCTTCAGGGACTATCACTCCAGAGCAGAGCAGCACCTGTCACACCCATCACACCCGCCACACAGATTCTCCAGGCAGATTGTTTTACTTCTAGCAATGTATAAGTCAATATGAAAAGAGAAAAAAAAATTGAGTTTAATCAGATAGCAAAAGCAGCAGAAATCATGGCATCCTTCAGTATTCTTGAAATTGTATCAGCAATCCTCAAGTGCTCCAGAGGACCATGACAAGTGTGCCCTGAAGACCACACAGCTACACTGAGGCTGCAGGATCTTCGGCAGTGCCTCAGTGGAGAAAGGGCTCTATTCAATGCAGAGAGAGCAGAGCCACAGGTTAATTCTGATCTTTGCTGAAGACGAAATGCAGTGTCTTGGGCAAGGGCATAATATTTATCAGTCAAAAATGATTTGGCATACATTTAATGTGGCACTTCCACTTCCTCCTAAAGCCCTAGCTGCTATGTCTATAGTATGGAAATTTTCTGGAGGCAAGAAAATGCAGAACAATATTTTCACACTACTCTGGGTTGAGCACTGTGCAAAGCCTCACCATCGGCCAACATGGTTCATGTTCTTGGGATGCGCACAGACTCCCGAACACCAGATCATTTATGAGCAGTACATCAAAGGCTAGTGACACACGCGGTGTTCAGGAGCACCTGCTGGGCATTACTGCAGCTGTGAGGGAAGCAGGGGTCCACACCAGCTTGGTGGGCAGGAAGTGGGCCAAGGCAAGGAGTCTGGGGAATCACAGGTTGGGGGAACAGTAGATGCAAACATCCAAGCAGAAAAGGGAGGGTTGCAATCTGGGGGAACTACATCTGGAGGTGTAGGGAGTTGGGGGAGAGAGGAAGGATGGTGGCGATGTAAGTAAATTTTAAGTATAGATGTAGGTAAAGATCTTGCAGGCCCAGAAGTTTGCATGGCTTCATCCTGCAAGCACTGTGAAGTCTTCAAGGGACTCAGAGCACAGGAGTCATAGGGACAGAGTCACAAACCTAAAAGTACCAAACATGCAATGGAGAGAGGCTGGGGGCAGGCAGAAGGCTAGCAAACGGTCAGTCAAGAGGCTGCTGCTGTCAGCAGGTGAAAGATGAGTGGCTCTGGAGCCAGTGTGGAGAGACCAGGGACAGGGAGAAATGAATGGATTGGAGGGACATTTGGGAAGTGAAGTCAGGAGCATGGGAATTGGGCACAGAGAGACAGTGGTGACAAAATGCCTTTGGTGACCAGGTGCATAGCAGGACCATCAACCAAAAGAAAGAAGAACATCTTCAGGATTCAGTTTGTTGTTTATCTGACTTGCGATTTGGAACCTGTGTAGAAAAACAAACCAAGTTCAAAAAATCAGTTGCTCCTACTGAACCCTCACAGCATGGATCAATTCTAGACCTCAGCGTGAGAGGAGGCTGCTCCTCACCACTGAGCCAGCAATCCTGTACCCCAGTGAACACCAGCTGGGTGTCCTCCAATTCAATTCGCTCTGGCACCAGCCAGCTACAGTTAGCTCAGATCCCACAGGCTGAAGGCTCACTCCATTTCAGACACCAATCTGAAACCCCAGGTTAGACCTGTGCCTCTGATGGAGTAGGTAAGCATGGTGTCCTCAGGGCCTCTCAGGTCTGCAGGGTTTGCTGGTGTGCCTCATAGAACTCAGAGGAATGTGCCCTTTGGCTTGCTGGCACACTCCAAAGGCTGCTGCAAAAGATAAAGATGCAGAGATGTCCAGGTGGAGGCATAGAAGGAGGGCAAAAATTCCTGTCAAGTCTTACCACTCTCCAAGAGCTCCCACATGTACCACCATCTGGAAGGTCCCTTTCGAGGACCTATAGGGCTTTGTGACATGAGCACAGTTGACTTGGCAATCAGTTCAGCCATGGGGCCCTCTCCTCTTTCCCCAGGCATCAGCCTATCTGGTCCTACCTTGGTCTTTCCAGCAATAAGCCTCCATCCCAAAGCAACCTAGGGGCTCAGCCACCCGTTGACTCAGTGTGAGAGATTCCAAGGATTTTAGGAGCCATATGTCAGAAAATGGGGACAAAAGCCATATACTTTACTGTGCCACAGAAACTATTTACTAACACACTAAGCAGGGCTTGAGCTGGTAATGGAAGGAAGAGAGGCCAGGTGGTGTAGCTCAAGGTTGTAAGAAGCCAGACCTGGGACCTGCCCTCCCTGCCGCACTGATCTGAGTGGCTTGTTTGCTGCTGGGAATTTGGTAGTCATAGGTCCAGGCTGGTCCTTTCTCTGCAGCCTGGTCTCACTGTGAGTGCACTTTCACACCTTGTTAGGAAATCCTGACAGGAAGGAAGAAGGCTCTGCAGCTCCATAAACTAGATGCACAGAATTTCCCCAAGATCTGGCTTTCGGTCCTGAAGAATGCAGCCAGGTGGGTGTTCTAGGATCTTCTCTCCAACCAGAGTCTTCACCATTGGGGTATCCATCACAATAGCTGGAGGTCTTATACCTGGTGTGCAATTACATGCACGCATGCACGCACGCGAGCACACACACACACACACACACACAGAGCGGGGATAGTTCCTCCTTTGTAACACATGGCATCTTGGGCAAATGTGTTTCCATTTGCTCACCACTTGTTCCATGTTTCCTCTTTTAGAATTCCTGAGGCCCATGCTTGATGAGAGCACAGATTTGTAAGGATCTCATAGGCACTCAGCAACCTTCCTTCTGAGTGGGCACATGGGTGCCAGCTCCATCCACCCCAGTCACTGCTTCCCAATCCAACTTCCATAGGACTTCAAACCCCTCCTTTTCAGGTGCCAGGAGGACAGAAAGCTGTGTCTGTGGGTTTGTTACTGATGATATGGAGTCAGCCTAGATATGCATTCACTGGGCCCCCAACAACACTAAGCAGCCATGGTGCTGGCTAGAGAACACCCTGCGGATAGGTGCTCTCGCACGTGGAGGAATCGCTGCAGGAAAATCAGATGAATCGCACTGCCTGGCTACTGGCTACCATGGAAGAGCTCACAGGAGCCAGCCCACCAACTTGACCGGAAGAGGTCACCCTCATCTACTGCTCTGGAAGCCTCCCCCATACCTCCTTTTCTGTGTTCTTCCAGCTCAGGCCTAAAGCACCATCCAAGCAGAGGCCCAGGGAAGACTCATTTGAAGAGGTCTCGGCAGTGCTCGGAGCAGCAACCACTGGGGCACAGGGGTGTTGCTTTCTGAAGGTAGACCTCACCGGGCTCTCACAGCATGGACATGGGAGGGCTCAACTTTGGAGCCACAGGCCGGATTCTGTACCTGCAGGTATGGTAGGAGGAGGAGAAGGCTTCTAAAAGAGCTCAAAATGGCCTCTGTTAAGAGAGCCAAAGACAGGGGCTGGTGGTTGTTGCTGTTCACATACAGCCCACACTGAGCTTGTTCTTCACAGAAGCCATAGTTTTCAACACAGCCGCACACTGTGGGCCCTGGGTTGCAAGGAGTACGTCTGCACAATACGGCGTGGAAATGGCCTGGAGTGAAGCTGAACGCAGTTCGGTTACACTTTAATCACGACAGTCAGATCAAGACGGCATTGTGATTATGACACATGAATCTATATTTATTGCCTTGTGGAATCTATATTTATTGCATCAGAGATGAAGCGATCTTTCCACAGGCACCCAATATATTCCTGAAGCAGTGGCAAGGCGATGCCACTGACTCACAAGTGTGTCTCCCCCCAGCCCCAGCCCCAGCCACAGGCAGCAACAAGGGGACAGAACTTCGGCCACTCCGCAGGCATCCCCGTGTCTGGCCCGCCCTGGTGCCTGGGTGGCTGCTGTGAATCCAGGTCCCTGCAGATGGGAGCAGCCAGACCATGCCACACACTGCTCCTGGGGGCACAGGGGTGCTGCCTCGAGTGTCACCACCATAGGCAGAAGGACGAGCTCCAAGCGAGGACCACAGATGCCGAGGGGAAAGACCAATGCCCTCGTCAGCCATTCCAGGACTCAAGCAGGAGAGGTTTCAAAGGAACTGACAATGTCTGCGCTGAACAGGCATTCATCAAACACCCACACTGAGCAGGCTGTGACCGACGATGGGGTGGGAGGTGAGGAACACAGTCACAAAGGTGAGGAAATGCCATGGCAGGGACAAGCACCACGACAGCTGAGTCATGCAGGTGCTCAGAGTGCTGGGACTGAAGCATGGGCCCAACAAGTGAGTGGTGCCAGTGCCCACTCGGGACCTGGTGACCACTGCATGGGCAGAAGCGCTGTCAGGCAGTCCAGTTTGACAGTTTGGGGTCAGGTGAGAGGTGACCTCTAAAGGCAACAGCAACTGGTCGAACGGCCTAAACCCACTTCCCCGCATCGGCCTTTTCCTGGCTGTGCCCGAGGTCAACGCAGATGTACGCATGAGAAGCAGCAGTGCACACCTCTGCCTTCCTGAGGCCCCAAACCAAGCCCGGGCAAGTATTTACACCGCGAATCCAGGAAACACTGCTCTGAAAGGGGAACTTAGTAGCCTCATGGCTGAACTGGAAGCTGAATCCTTTAAGAGGTGAACAGGTGGCAAAGGCTCCATCCTCACAAATGGACTGGTCTTCTTCTCTGTGTCTCAGGAGTGGACTCACAGCCAGCCAGGTGTGGTGCACACCTGTAGCCCCACACTGGGAAGCTGAGAAAGGAGGATCACACATTTCACCCTAGCCAGGGCAAGTGGCCGATTTGGCAAGTCCCTGTCCAAATTAAAAAATGAAAAATGGATGAGGGAGGTAGCATGGAGCCAATGCCCCACCACACATGCACCCAAAAAATTGAAAAGTGGCCTCTGGGGTAGGAAAGACCACCTGCAAGGTGACAAGAGAAGAGAAGCAAAGCCCCACCATGTCAGGGTCAGGGATACATTTCTTGAGTTTGCTGCTTCCTTCAACAGTTGCCCCATGGGGCTGGAGACCAACCAGCCAGACAGGGACACTTTGAGGGCCACAGGCACTGGGCATCTCACCACAGCTGGCAGAGGAAGCATTGAGAGCTGTCAGAGCCCTGTGAGAGTTACTATACCTATATTCACCAACAGACCATCCCAGGCCTCCATGGGACCGGAGAAAGGACAGCCAGCTGGGAGGTGGGAGGGGGGTTTCCATCCTCTTTATGCCTCTGAACAGAGAAAGGATTGATGTCTCTGAGGCCCCTTCTAATTCAAACATTGCCCCTGAGCTCTTCCTCCCTCTGCACCCTACTGGCAGGCTCTGGAGGCCAAGCCCAAGCCCAAGGAAGGGAAGGCAGTCTTCCTGCTTCAAGTACTGGCAGCTTCCCTTCTCCAAATGGTGAGTTCTACTCTCTCCTTCTTCTCACTCTTGCCACAGACAGGTGGAGGCTCCACCCTGTGGATGTGGTTAAGCAATCTGAAATTGTTTGGCAGAATATTGGCTAAAGCTTGCTAAGCAGGCTGCGGCAGCCAGACACTCAAGACATCCAGGGTGATGGGAGATAACAGGCTGTCCGATCTGTTGTTTAGCGATAGATTGCAATTCCAGACACGATGTTCGTTATTCCACTATGTGGATTCTAATTAACTGCCAGAGGTGCATTGGTGAGGGGATGATGAATTATGCTAGGCAAACTATTAATACAACTCATTCACTTCTGCCCATGTGCAGCCCAAGCCCAGAGCAACTGACTCTGGAGATGCCCAGTTGTGGAGAGAGGACCAAGGTGATGGCTTCATGCCTGACAGTGAGGGCATAATCAGTACCACCCACCTGTGCCTGCAAGGGTGAGATCTCTGTCCTTCCCCATTGCACAGTTGCAGCAGACAGGTCCCCAGTGATGGAAATGTCCCATTGAATAGTCAATGGCACCTAAAGCAATTGGTCAAATTTAGTGAAAGTGTGTGTGGTCTGACACGAATCTAGGGAAGATGTGGGGATTACATCTTGAGTAAGAGACACTGTGTTGGAGTCAGCCAGCCCCTCAGGAAGCTGGTGCAGAAACAGTCTGCATTAAGGAAAGCAAGTGTTCCTCATGTAGCCCTCTAAAAGCCTCTCTTTCCCATCACTTTACAAAATTGGCCATTCTGCTCAGTTCTACATAACATATTTTAAAAGACCATGTGAGTTAGGATTTCCCAGAGAAACTGAATTATTTAAGGAAGTGGTTTAAGCGATTGTAGGGAGGGGTAAATCAGAAATCCGGAGGGTGGGTCAATAGGCTGGAATTCAGGTAAGAGTTGAATTCCTTCAAGGAAGCTCAGGCTATGGTCTTAAGGCTTTTACCTGCCTGAGTGATCCTCCACCCTGCATGATGGAAGGTGGTCCATTCTATTTCCTTATAGTCAACTGACTGCCAGTGCAGATCACACTTACAGAGCTCCTCCACCAGGACACATACATTAGTTTTGACCAAACAGCTGTGCTCCATGGTGTTGCTAAGATGACACAAAAATCACCATCACAAAAACACACTGGCCTGTCAGACTGGAATCATCTGGAGTACACAACCTCACAGTCATCATATGAGAATTAAAAGAACCAAATGTAGCTGTGCCTTACTTAATACTAAACCTGAAATGCTTATGATGGCATCGTGTTTATTATTTTACTGTGTGTTAAAGATGAAGAAAATTAAACTAGGATACAATGGGTACTTATTACATGCATAATTTTAATTTTATATTTGTTCCAAGAGCCATTCAGTCTTATTTTGGCAATGCTTTTTATTATAGATTATGCTTCTACATATGTAAAAAAATCAGTAGAATAAATTAAGATATTCTTAAAACCTCTTCATATTCAGAATCCACCCCTACTGCAACACTTCTTGATTCAGAGCTGGTGATACTTGGGTTTTGCGCATAATATCGTCTCCGTGCATCACAAGCCTTGCTAATGCAACATTTTATAGGAAACTATATAAGAACCAAAGCCACTGGGAGCCCTTAAGTGGGTTTTGCAATTATTGAGAGCTAGCCTACTTCTGACTCTTGCTTTAGGAATGGTACTAAACATGCTTACCTCCCTATTCTCTGTGACAATTTAATTTTTAGAGGCCTAGAAAAATCCACCTATATTATCTCTTGAGTGGTTTTCTAGGCCACTGCTACCCATCCTGCAGGTTTTGACGCTGGAATTGTTGGTGGCGATGCCAATGCAGACGATGAGCACCATGCCACAGCCGACACCTATCTGCTGCTGGTGTGAGGAACTGTGACACATTCCTCTTGCAAAGATACTGAGAGTCGGGGAGGAAGTGTCTACTTCAAATCAGTGAAAAACCTTTTTATCAAGTAATTATTGAGCTCTTGCATTGTGTTGGCCACTGGCCTCAGAGCTTCCTCCCCACTTTCAGCATTTTATCCACAGGACCATTGTCTCAAGGGAGCACCACTCCCCATCCTGCAGACACCATAAGGGGGCATCAGAGAAGTCCCACAGCGTACCCCACCTCACACAGTCAGTGGATGCAGCCACACGGAAGCCAGAACCTGAGGTGTGGTGTCCCCTCACTGCAGCCCACCAGGCCCCTCAGAGATGACAGCAGTGGCCTACAGGTGACTTGAGGGGTCTCCTGGGAAAAGTTCTAGTAATCCTGCAGAAACAGACAGGAAAACTGTCAGAAGTCAAGAATGGTAACCTTGCAACTGAAAGACCTATCTGAAGACCATGAGTGCCCACCAGGATGCTGCTTCCTTGCGCCGGGCAGTGCGAGGTCCTCAGCACATTCCCAGTGGCTGCAAGGTATTGGAGGTGAAGCCTGGGGAATGCATGAAAGTACAACTTTGCACACAATGGGAAACAAGCTGCCTTACAGGGGACTGCTTCCCGGGGTGGGGAGGGGTCCTTTGTGGAGGAAACAGGCACGCGTGCACACACACACACACACCCCTCATCTAATAAGGCAGCACTCATGTCCATAGTAGAAAAAGAAAATCAAAGTCTCAACCAACTAAAATATTATTAATATTTTACAGGCCAGGATAAACACCTTGAAACCTTTATTAATTTTAAAGCTGTTACTAAACAAATATTACATCTTTTGCAAAGGTTTCCAAGTGGTTTTCTAACAACTTGCTAATTATAGAAAGTATCTCTGTCATTCACTGAGCATCATAAGGTCTCCTGTCCCCACCCTGAAGGTGACAAGGGCCTCTCCCAGCCACCCTCGCAGGCGCACTCATTCAGGCTCTGTCAAAAAGAACTTGTGCGTGAACAAAAGTCTGTGCCAGCCATGTGTTCAGAAACCAGGGCCAGAGGCTCCAGACCGATGGTAAGGATAAGCCCCTCAGCTCTTCAAGTGCAGTCCTCACAAATGACAAAGTCTGTCCTTGTCATTCTCAGCACTTTCCCCTGACCATCTACGGGCTTGCGTTCCAGCAGGATCTCAAGCCCAGGCACTGCTGCAGTACCAGCCGGAGGGCTGCCTCCCTCAAGAGCGGAAGGGGCCAGTGCAGCACTGAGGAAACGAGGCTGCAGATAGCTACCGTGTTGGGGGCAGCTCCGGTCTTCCTCCCTCAGAAGCCAAGGTGGAATGTTACTGTGCCTTGAAGTTTGTTTCTGTGTGGTTCTTTTCATTGCTTATAAAGTTTATTGGTACAGTTTAGGTATACCTAGTGATCATGTTCATCATAGCCCTGTGCTTTAGTAACAGCTCTCCTGTGGCCCTGCTTTGGCAGTATTGTCTCTGACTCCTCCGATGTCTTCTGGGAGCCCTGAGCAGTCTCACTGCACAGACAGCTACTCCCTTCCCATCATCCCCAGTGCACACGCAGAGTGCAGCTGGCAGTGCCATAGCTTTACCTATTGATGCCTGTCCAAAAGCCTGTTTCCCCTCCTTTGCCATTGCGATAGCTTTTCCCTTGGACTGAGGCATGGCTGTGACCTGTGGTGTCACCATAGCAGGGTGGTGTGGGCCTCAGCCTCCTCTCCACCACCACCTCCTTTCCTTCTAGCAGCTGCTCTGGCTGACACAGGCAGCTCCAGGTAGGTAGCAGGGGCCTGGTTTTGGCTCCTGGATATAGGACCTTGGGTGTGCCACTTTGTGTAAAGGAAAAACATTCTTTCCTCTCCACTCACACTAAACATGATCCTCTTGTGACCCCAATATGTAGAAAGTTTCCCAAAATGCCAAGCAACTCTGCAGCAGTTGCTGACAGAAATAGCTCATTTCTGACACGTCTACCCAGAGATAGTGTCAGATTCCACTGGTTCCCAAGGACTGATTCCCAAGAGGCAATGGAAATCACAAGGCTCATGCTGATACCTGTACTGTGTATGCATGTGTGTACGCAGAATCGGACCTAGGGGTGCTCCACCACTGAGCTACACATATTCCCAGTCCTTTTCAAAATTTATTTTGTATTGTGAGACAGTCTGGCCTCAAGCCTCAGCCTCCTGGGTAGCTGGGGTTATAGGTGTGCTCCCAGCCCTGCTTATCACCTGCACCTCTGACCAGCCATCTATCCATTTCCTCAACCTCCTGCTCTTGCTTAATGTTTGCGAGGCCACTCACAGGATGCAGAGAGCCTTTGCCAGGGCACGCATGAGCAGCTGGAATGAAGGGTCCCAAGGGCCATGGCCTGTGGCGGCAGGCAGAGCCTCCACGCCATCTCTGGGTGTGCTGTGCTCCCCCATGCTCGGTCACATGGGAGATCACTGCATCTTCCGCTCAGGAGTCTTCCTTTTCTCGGAGGTCAGTAGTGGGGCTGGAAGATCCGATCCTCTGATTGCTTAGGCAGTACATTTCATGGAGCAATGCTTGGCTTTCCACTCCCTCCTTCCAGGGAGAGTATCATCCTCTACTGAGCCTGAGGCCGCCAAGTAGCCTGGGAGCTTCCTTGCCTGCCTTGCTCGCCTCAGGACCTGACTCCAGTTGCTCCACATCACAAATTAATTATAAATTAATTCTCTGCACCCACACCCTTTTCTCAAGCCCTGTTACATAGAAAATTTAGGTAAAGTAAGAAATAGAGTATGTTGTCTGACTATGGTAGCACATGCCTGTCAATCCAGCACTCTGGAAGGCTGAGAGAGGAGGAGTGCAAGTTTGATCCAAGTCGAAGCAATTTAGCAACTTAGCAAGACACTCTCTCAAAAGAAAAACATACATGGGAGGTGCATGGGGGGAAAGGCCCTGGGTTCAGTCTCCAAATATAGTTTTCTACATTTGGGATCCAAGGGTAGAGAAGCAAAAACTCACAATATTGTTGGACAGAGACCAGCCGAGAGGAAAGACAGGGTCAGCTCAGAATCTTAGAGGAAAATTTCATTCATTGAGTGGGAGCAAGAGCATTGCTCTGGCCCCTATCATGCTAGAAAGTGGACTTTTCAGGACAAGATGTCGGCCTATGTGTGGGTGCCAGACGGATTAGTGCAGCTTCCCTGGCATGGCCCGGGCTGTGAGCACCGAGAGCTGCTTCTGGGGATTTGCAGTTCTTCCAAATTACTGATCCAGAAAATAGGATCTGGCCACTAACCTGTTCCCTACTGTTTCTTAAACAAACACAAAGCACGTTTCTGCTACCTGGGGATGTTCACTACCAGTAATGGCAAGAAGTACAAAGCAAGGGAGGGATCCGGAGATTTAAAGGTAACTTGAGAGAAGTCTTTGAATCCTGGGTGCTCAGAATATACTGCCCCCTGCTCCCCTCACCCCAGCCTATCCCCTGTTTCTCTTCTACCATGACAGACTTTAATTCTTGAAGCTTCTTTCCAGCAGTAAGAGGGAACTCCAGGCAAGCAGGCAGGAGCCAGGGAATATGGTATTGCTGAGCTGGGAGAGCTGCAGGCACAAAAGGCGACCTCCAGTGTCTGCTTATATGAAGAGGGAGAGGGAGGGCAGGACTGGGAAAATGCTATCCAGGGACCTCTGAGAGAGCCACCCCTGTCATACAGTGAGTATGGGATCCAGATGGTACAAAGTTGAGTGGAAATAGGGCATCAAGGGTGCCTGCAGTGCTGTCTCAGATAAGCCAGGCAGCATAGGTATAAAGTAACAAAAGGGCTTTCAGAGATCATAGGGGCACAAGGGACATGGTGAGTGTGTCAAGGGCACAGCAAAGAGGAGTGAGATGCAGGAGTGCACAGAGGGCTGAGCTGCAAGGAGCCAGCTGAAGCCTCACTCACCTCACACCAGGGCCCACAGTCCCCGGTCCACAGCAAAAGAGGACTGTCCTGCTTTTCACACACGCCACACACACCACCCAATGGTAGGTCCAGCACTACTGGCCAATGTGAACATACTTGCAAATAAAAATAGTGGGAAAGAAAGGAAGGGGATAAGAGGTAGAGAATTTGAAATACAGAAGAAAAGAGATGGGAGACCTGCTGAAGGGTCTCATCTTCCTCAGTAGATTAAGACAGAAATGTCATCACTCAGAATGTAGCAGATGGGTCAGTCACATGGACAAGGAGTGTGCTACAGCTTGTTTCAGTGTCCCCACAAGGCCTCATGCAGTCCTGAAGGTGACTGAGTCTAGCATTTGTGATTGGTTCATTGTCTAGTGCTGGGATTGATGGTGTGAGTGCTGCATCCACCCAGGGGTAGGGAGCTGGCATGCAATATAAGGGAGGAGAGGAGGCATGCTTAGCCCCTGTTTGCCATTTTGTCTTTCTGCCCTTGTTACTTGTGGCCTCCATGAATGGCTGTCCCTTAGTCATGCCACCTTGCCTTAGAGCCAGCTGAATATGGACTGAAACCTCCAAAAACTGTAAGCTAAATAAATCTTTTCTTCTCTAATTTTGGAGGTTGAGTATTTTGTCTCAGCAGTGAGAGAAAAGTAACCAAGACAATGTGAAAACGCCTCCATGTACACATGCTACATAGAGGGATTGGGGCAGATATGGGATCCAAGACATGGTCAGCCACCAGCCCTGAGGTCACAGGGCTAGCTCCACCACTATAGGACCAAGCCTCTGCCTGCAGCTCCTCATGCGCTGCTCAAGCTCACTAGGTGGTCAGGTCAGAGTGCAGCCAGGGAGGGGCTCTGTCACCCACATCACCAGTGGTCAGCACAAGAGGACTATGTCCCTCCCCTGAGAGCTTGGCCCTCACTTGGGGCTCGACGGAGGCTCCTTGCAGATGGGCCTGTGGGTAAAGGCCAGTCTCTGTGTCTGCAGACCTGACAATGTCTGTCCATGTGTCCATTTGTCCATAGGTATCCATCTGTCCATGTGCATATGTCCGTGTGTGTCTGTTTGCCCGTGTGTGTCCACTGCCTGTGTGTGCCCATCTGTCCTTGTGTGTCTGTCCATCTGATACCTCTTTACTGATGTCTGAACTGATGGCAGAAAATGTGCTAACTTCCCTAACACTGCAGTCACTCATTATTTTAAAATACTTGCTATCAAAAAGTTCATATAATATTACAAGAAATTCCAACATTACTTTTGTCAGTGAGAGAAAAGGGAGAAGTCTTTGAGACTTTAAATGTAATTTGAACTGCTATAAATTTCTGAATGGTTATAAAAAATGGTTTTAAAACTTTTAGCACCTACTTGTAGCACAACATTTCTAGTCCATGATGCATACCAGAAATTTGAACAAATGTTCACTTAGGAGTGGGGTATAAATTGCATTATAGCTCTTTTAACCATGAACACTGGTGTATTAAAGAATTATGTTCAGGATATCCAAATCAACTTTCTCATTTAAAAGTTTTTTTTGGAGGAGAACGAGAAGGGCCCCACGAGAGGCCCCCACCCGGCCTGAGCGGTGCAGGCACCGATCAGGACTCAATATGGACTGCCTTCTGGGATCCTGAGCCCAGGACCTTGGAGGAGAACCAGAAGGGCCCCGCGAGGGGCCCCTGCCCGGCCCGAGTGGCGCAGGCACCGATCAGGACTCAGTATGGACTGCCTTCCGGGGTCCTGAGCCCAGGACCTTGAAGGAGAACGAGAAGGGCCCCACGAGGGGCCCCCGCCCGGCCCGAGCAGCAGTGGCGCACGGGCTTGGAATCAGGGACAACACTCCCCCCCCAGCCCACCCCCCGTGAGCAACCTGCTGTTTCGGAGGTCTGGCTGGATTGATAGCAACCAAGCCAACTTTTGTAGATTTGGCCAGGCCTCTGGTCAGCAACCCAAGCATCTCTTTACAGTGGGCAATGTAGCAAGTATGGGGGATTCTCTTCTGCCTTGTCTTTTATTATTAATAAAATATAAATAAATAAATAAATAAATAAAGGTTTTTTTATTTCTAGAACTTTAATGCAAATTTATTTATTTTTACTATCTTCTGTTATTTCCTAATTTAGCATGATTTATCTAATCATTCTCAAGGTTGTATATTTTGCAATCTCTTGTCAACTTTAACTCATACAGTAACATATAATGCACATTTTTACAAAGTCCCACATAAATTCCTCCAAATCTCTGGTTTGCCTTGGTGCACCATTTAAATACTAATTTCTGTGTACCTCAAGACATGCAAAATGAAGCTAGTTGGGGAGTATGGAAAGGAGCCAGGGAAAAAATAGCAGTAAATCCTGGAGCTGTGGCTAGTCAGGCCAGCAGCAATTCAGCAGCAGTCCCCATGCTGTCACAGCAAAGCGCTGTGTCCAGGGAGCAGCCCTCTGAGCTGGGGTGGTGGGCACTGTCTTCATACACCCAGAGAGGCTGCTGGACTGGAGCCCTGAGGTAAAGCTACAGGTAGTGCAGCCCAGCCTGTCCAGAGTGGGATTCCCTTCCCCTACCTAAAGCCCATATTGTGAGTTCATATCCAATCTGGGTCAATATCTTTCCAGCCACCTCCTCTCCCCTCTAGACAGCTCCCCAGGTTTTTGCAGCCACCTCCTTCCCTGAGCCACCACTTGCATCTTGCAGTTGCATAGGATTCCCCTTTAGAAGTGCTTCCTCTTGCCCTGGATTTCAATCTTCTGAAATGTCACTGTATATATTTCATTGTGACCACAGCATGTAGGCATTAGGCTTGTAAGTCATCCGTCCAGACTATGGGCCTAACCCAGAGATCCCAGGGTGGGGAAACCATCATGCAATGGGAAGTACACTGGACAAAGACTGGGCTCCACTGTGTTAGCCAGCTATCCAGCCATGGTACATCCTCCATACATATCTCTCTCCTGGCCCAAGACTCCTCATCTGTAAAATGAGAGAGTTTTACAATATGACCTTGGAGGCTCCTTCTTGCTGAGACATTTTCCATTTCTGAGGTAGCTAAGATCCAAAAATTTTAATTTAAATGTCAGATCTTTATACTGGACAAAATTAACTAGAATGTAATCCCCTTGAGGACAGGAACCATGCCTGTATTGTTCACATCTCTATCCCTCCCTGTTGAAACAGATCCTGGCATATAAAGACTCTCAATAAATAACGGATGGATGGATGGATGGATGGATTGGCAAGTAGATGAATAGATGCATAGGTGGATGGGTGAATGGCTTTCTAAGAACTAAGTCAACTCAAAGACATCATAAAAATATTTTATTTTTTAAAAATCTATAGGTCATGGGAAGATGGTCCATAATGGACCAAAGGAATTTAACAATGGTACACTCAGTATCAAAACCACATTAGGTAAGACACACCGGGTGTGGGGTTATGAACACAAGTCCAGCACTCCCTGGGGCCGGGGAAGCTGCTGATGCTCTCGTGATCGATCTTGGTAAGTTGCTGAAAAGAGGGAAGATGTGAAAATCTATTTGGAGAACAAAACTCAAAGTCAAATGGTAGAGAAGAGTATACGGTCCACATTAAAGAAGCCACTAGAAGTAGAGGTGAGACTACTACACACATAAGTCCAGGCCATATGCTTGGCTGGAAGAGGAATGAAGAGGACCTATTACCCCTGAGCCTTCTCAAGGATGATGTATTAGTTAGGGCTCATTAGCAGAACAGAGTCAATATAAAATATGTGTATAATTACACTAGGGATTTATTAGACAGGCTTTCAGGATCAGAATGCGCAGAGTCCCAGGAGATGTTTGTAGAAGCACAGAGGAAAGAATCCAAGATGACCATCTGTGAGCTATAGCTGACTTGCAGTTGGCAGGTGGGTCACTGGGCTGTCACCAAGAGAGATGCACAGTGGCTCCCATGTTGGCTCCTCCTTCACTCTGCTTCCAGGTCAACATGACCCTAGCAGCTTCCTCCACTGTGCTCCCCCACCATGGTGTTTCTGCCTTGGAGCCAGCCAACCATGGACTGAAACCCTGTGCCAAAACAAGCTCTCCCCTTTAGGTGGTGAATGTCGGGTGTTTGGTCCTAGCAATGAGGAAAGGGACCAAGACAGATAGTACTCAGAATGCCAGAGAAAAACTAAGAACTTCCACTCACCCTCACCAAAGGGGGAACTCCCCACTCAATAAAGTAAGTAGTGAGTGACCTGTTGGGGGCCCATGCCTCCTGCTTCCAGTCTCCTGCAGTTAATGCCTACCTAGATGACTTTCTTGATTATCATCATTCACTCGAAATGATTCTCGGGGCTACCACTCTTGGAGGCCCCATCTACACCAAGAAGTCCACACCAGCCCACTTGGTGGTAGATGCCTGGGGCACGGAGACAAGAAAGGACAGGTACCATCCTCAAGGAAAAGAATGTCCAATGGAGAGGTGGAATAACAACAAAGGACAGCTTTATGGGGGGTGGGTTTATCCCATGCATCGCAAAGCACTGGGGGACTACAGTTCCCTTTGTCACTGGTATTTGGTGGCATCAAAGGCCACCACGAATGTCCCTGGCTTTGACAGCTTCCTGCAGTGAATACCAGGCCTCCTCTGTAAGGCCCAGAGGATAAGTACGTGATGACTCAGAGTTTTTCTAGTCACAGCATCAGAAAAGCTACCCAACTTTGCTCTCTCTTCTAGCTCAGAATCAGGTCAGAAGCAGCCAATCACATACCACTCATCAGCAAGGAACAAAATCTCCACATCCCTGTCCCAGGTCACCAGAAGCCACAGATGATGTCCAGGTGGCAGCCACCTCCCCTTGTAATGCATAATTGAGTGAGCCCGACTGGATATGAAGAGAGGCATTTGTCACCTTTTATGAGACTATCTCGGCTTGGCTTTAAAGCCCACATTCCGTCTCTCTTATCTCTTCCAGAAGACATGGTACACTGCTGAAATGAAAGCAATTAATCAGAGCTTTTTATCAAGACCAACGCACGTTTTACTCCGCATGGTATCAAATTAATTCTTTAGCAGCATGGAAATACCAGCTATCGGCATGGGCTGAGGCCACAGTGAGCAGAGAACCAGTGATGTCTCAACTACCCTCAAAGGGGAGGAGGCCACAGACCTCCTTGCTGTGGTCTCTGGGAGTCCCAGAGGCCAAGTGCACACATGGGAAGGCCCGTGCCTCCTGTAGCCACACCTTGCCCATGCAGCCAAAGAGGGCTGTTATCTCTGCCCTAATGAGATGGAGAAGGAAGGGAACCTTCTTCCTCTGCAGTTCAGGAGGTGAGAGGCAGGAGAATGCATTTAGACCCTGCCACAAATGGAATGCTCAGGAGGTGGGGGTGGTGGCGGAGCAAAGGCAGAGCTGATGTCAAGCTGGAGGTCCCTGCTCAAGCAGACCAGCACCATCCCAGTCCCCAGTGGCCTCTAGGTAGCATGCACAGGCCGGGGGAGTGGACACACACCCATTAGACAGAACCTGCAGATAACCTAAAACTACAAGGCACCCTGCAGGGCTGCGAGGGAATACAGCGCATGCACTCAAGAGCAAGACTAGCAGGGAAAGTGCACATACATAAAGCGCTGAATAAACCATTCAAAGGTTAAATCCTTCGGGATCCCAGGACATGATGCGGCAGTGCGCTGAGTCAGGGAGAAGCTTCCTGAGGCACAGGGCAGCGAGGTCACACTTGCTGAGTGATCAGGACCTCAAAGTTCTTCCTGCGGTCAAAGGGAGGTGTGACAAGTATTCAAGTGAGGTGTGCATGTGCCCTGTCAAGTGAGCAACCAGCAGATGGGATGGCAGCCCCACTCAGAGCATGGGGCCAGTGCTCAGCACCCCAACCCAGATGGCCCACTCCACCGCCACAGTGCCCACATCACACCATGGTGCCCCACGCCTTCAGATGAGGAGGCTTGGCAACTCTCGAGCACTCATAGTGCCGAGTGCTTTTCGGGCTCTGTGTCACTTATTCAAACCAATGATTGTGCAATGCTTGATTCTGTTTCTTACCCACTTTACAAATGAGAAAACTGAGGCCCAAAGAGGTTAAGAGACTGGGTCAAGCCAGTATTGGAGCTAGGATTTGAACTCAGAGAGTCTGGTTCCAGAGCCCATGAAGGTCTTTTATTCTCCAGTGTCTTTGTTTCTTTAGCAGCCTGACTTTTTTATGATTACTATATACAATGGCAACACCAGGAACTCACAACTTCCATGAGTCAGAGTTCTGCATCCGGGTTCCTGTTTCCTCACATAGTAGCCCCTTCTCTTATGTCCTGATAGACCCATCGGACACTGACATGTCATCAAATGGAAACTGCACCTGCCACACACAGCTTCCTACCGTCTGCAACTGGCCACAGCATGCTGTACTGTGCCCACTGCTTCTCCTCCAGCCATGAGGCTGGTTGGGTGCTGTGGTCCCCACTGAGACCCAGTTTGGCAAGAACTTGTCAGTCCCATAGTATGCTGCTGGCCCCTGAAAAGAAGCAAATTCAAAATTCCAACTATAGTTTTACCAAATGCACATGGCTTCCATACCATCATAAAGTTGAAAATGCATGAATTAAACCATCGTAAGTCAGGGACAGTCAACAGTTGCCATGGTTGATTTGGCATTTCTGCCTCACACTGGTGGCTGGAAGCTGCAGCTGTTGCCAGTCCACCCTGCCCATCCCAGCCCCTAGGCCCCCAGCTTCCTCCCACCAGCCACCAGCACTCAGCACTTGACAGCCCGTGGCACTGCCGCTACAGACGTGGGCTGCCAGGCAGGGAGTGACTGCCAGCGCTCCTGAGTAGAATGGGCAGGAGGTGACTGCAGCCCCCAGGCAGTGCCCAGGAGGGACTGGGCCAGGTGGAGGGCCGAGCTGGCTGGGGTCATGGGGGAACAGACCCAGGGAGTGCTTGTAGCTCCTGCCAAAGAGAAGCTGTCATGGGCACCATAAATGTGGGACCTTCAGGGCTGGTGACAATTTTGATGGGCTGCACTAAAAAAACTGTAAAGATGGTTAAGATTTCGCATGACTGACTGCCTAAACGCTTCTTTTTATGTGTCCATAAAAGTGATATCACCAAAGCAGAGCCTTGGGTCTATTAACCTGGCTGCGATCTTCAAGGATCCCGGGCTGGGATTCGTGTCCAGGACCAGAGGTGCAGCCAGGTCTGGATCAGGCTGGAGGAGAGGCATCCTGAGCCAAGCATGGTGATGAGCTGGATGCGGCAGCAGTGGGCAGAGAGGCTGGAGGAGGGCGGGCTTCGTTTTGAGTGTATTGATTAGAGATGGGGCAGCCTGGCTCGCGGAGAGGAGAGACGGAAGCGTGGTGTTTGTGGGCTAGCTTGAAGGGTTCCCACTTTGGGCCCTGAGCTGTCTTCAGCGCAAGAAGTCTGACCTTCCCGGAAGCAGAGGCACATTCTGTGGAAACACCCCCAGGGAAGACAAAGGCAAAGAAGTCCTTGGAATGCCCACGCCTAAAAGACAGACATGAAGAGGGGCCCCGAGAAAAATTTGTCAGGGAGGAACAGAAAAACTGAGGGCTGCCCCCTGTTGCAAGCGGCCCTGTTGTGACTCCTCCCCGTCAGACACCCACACTGGCAGTCACATGGGGAGGGAAAGAGGAGCTGCAGCTCTTGCCCAGTTCTCCACAGACCTGGACACATGGGGGTGCCCTTAGAGGGAGGCCTAGGCTGGAGCTGGTCCTTCCTCTCTACCCCCTCCCTCCAGGTCCTAGGTTTTCTTGTCTCTTAAGGAGAGGGTCTGCAAGAGAAATATGTTTTGTCTGTGTTTCTTTTTCATCTTTCCTGTAAGCCACTATCAGAGCAGGCAGACCTCCCATCACCTTCTCCTTGCTTAGGTAAGCACCAGTCCTCAGGCAAGCTTCCAGGAGGCCTTGCAGGGCTGGCGTCACGGGGCATATGAGCCACTCGACCACATCAGTTGGAGGTAAAGTCCATGGATGATCACTGAAGGCCTAAGGGTTTCCCCACTGTGCCCATCAAGTAGGCTTTTGAGGTCCAACCAGGCCTGTGGGGACCGAGAAGGCAGAAAGGCTGTGACGGCAATAAGGTGTCCAGAAAACTGTATCCTTCTATTGCTGTTGGGCCCAGACTATGAACTGCCTAATCTGTTGATTGGAGTGCAGAGATAGGGTGTATACACAGTCTCATCGGGAATTTTCCAGAAGCTTCTCCATCTTCAGTCCCCCAAATGGATGCAACAGACCTCTGAAGTCACAGACCATTTATAAAGGAACTTTGGCTCCCACTAATGCAACTTTGGGACTACAGCAAAGAGCAGCAAAAGCCTGGAGAAAATTCAGGGGGAGATTAGTGCAGAAGCTTTCTTATCTCTGGTGATTAGAGAAGGCTGCTCATGGCTTGTGGTAGAAACTTTAAATCCCTGAGGCCAGAGAAGCTACCTCCATCCAAGTGCCCCCAGGCTCCCTTCTGACCATTTCGCCAAGGTCTGTCCACTCCCAGAGTTCTATAGCCTCACAGCCCCGTTGCCCAGCCCAGTACCCATCACCGAGGAACTGCAAAGTGGTTTGGGAAGTGTGAAGTAGCGTGTCCCTTCCAAAGCTGGCTTGGCTTCCTTGGGATCAGGAAGTGCCTTGCCCGCTAACTAGACACCAGGGACTCAGCTCCATGCTCAGGGAGGAGCGACTGGGCCTGACACCATGCCCTCCTCCAGCCAGGACAACCCACCACAGGAAGGAGACTGCAGGCGCTCACCTGATACCTGTTTGAACCTCATCCAAGTGGGGAAACAGAAGCTCAGGGAGACTGGAGGAGCTGCCCAGCTCAGGGAGGCAAGCCATTGTTCTACTGCGCAGCTGTGGGATGGTAAGGCCTATGGGGCGGGAACAGCATAGGCAAAGAGAATGGGGCGTCTCAACAAAAGAGACCCAGTGCTGTCCATGATGTTGGCTGTAGAATTCTGTGTGTTCAAGGATGGCCCCTGCCAGCTAGATCCTGATTAGGGTCAAGGAAGGTGAGCCCCTCGTGCTAAGCCCAGCTCCAGATCAGCCTAGCGTACTGCACATTCTCATCTTCCCTGACCCCAGAGGTACTTTGTCATCTGCTTCATCACACAGGGTGGAGAATTTGATACAAGAGGGAAAGGTACCATCTCACTCTGCTCCCTCATCCCCCACCCTACCCTATCCCCTTCTCTGAGTGGCCCTGAATCTTCCCTCGGGTCCTTTACAAGTCAGTTACCCACCAAAGCTTTCTCAGGAAAAGGCTGATGCAAACCCATCATTTGATGCCCATCTCAAGACTGGGACAGACTGGGCTCTGGGACTGTGGGGTACCTGCATTCACCTCACCTCTACCTTGTGAGCAGGTTCACAGCCAGCGCTTCTCTCACCAAGGATGGAGACAAAGGCCTGGGAGACTTCCTCTTAGCAGTCCATCCTCTCAGAGGAAGGGGCTCTCCATGTCTGTGATGCCTCAGCAACCTTTAAAAAGTAATTATCTCTGTGCCACACTTGTCTCAGAGGGTTGTCAAGATCAAAAGAACAGCTCTACCCAGGGAAAACAAAGGACAGACATTGTTGGGATAAATACAGCCAGTTAGACAGCATGGCTCAGCTGAGCTGGGGCTTGGTGTGTGGAGGGGTTGTTTTGTTCCTTTTCTCTTTTCTAAGATGCTTAGAGGAACTGCCGCAGGCACAGCCAGCTCCTCTTCACAGGAGAGGGGAGGGAAGAGCCACCACTTCCTGCCCAAGTGTGCAGGATACACCATTTGGGCTGAAATTGGGTCCAGAACTCAGATCCCCGTCCTAATAGGCAAGTCATTGGGGTAAACAGGCACTCCCAGTGGGCAATGGGTTCTACACCCCTAGGATTATTCAGGTGTTTTGGCTTCTGTTCATATCATGTCTCCTTGAGCCAAAGATGGAAGAGTCACATAGGTGGCCCAGTGCTGCAACTTGTGCAGCTCCAGATGTTTTCTGGGCAGAATGATGGTGAGAGGGTGAGAAAAATAAAGAAGAGATCAAAACTGGGGTCAGGTGAAGACCTCTTTCTCCTGATGGGAAGAAAGGGACTGCTCCCTCACTGTAGGGGAATTTATTGATACATTCAATAACTTAAGGTCACATGACACTCCACTGCCTAGTAATCTGCACATATGGCAACCGAAGGGCCTGAATTTTGGGACCCAGAGTCACTTGGTTCTGAAGCTTGCCCAGGCAGTCTTTGTTCTCTGACCTGACTGGTTGGTTCCCACAGGTGTGGTGAATTTCCAGCTTCAACGGCTCCCAACAGCCCAACTGGAAGATGACCGGGCATCTGCTGCTGCACCTGAGGCCCTCAGGTGGCACAAAGGCCCTCACAGAAGTCACACTTTCATGAAAGCACTCACCTGGAGACAGAAGCTGGGCACGGGCAAGGAGCCCTGCCACAGAGGCAGAAGATGACTTGTTGGAATAACTCCAGAAGAAAGTTCTCCTAGCCAAGGTTGAGAGGGAAAGGGAACAAGCACCTTCCAGTTTGTGACAGACTTTGGTTGGAGGTGACAATATCGAGTAGCAACAGTAATAATAAAGTTATCAATACACGCAATCAGTATGCACTTTCTATGCAACATGAGTAGAAATATACCACAGCCAACCTGTAATTCATCCAAACAAATCTCCAAAAGCTCTCCACCCTCTTCCTTTCAGTCACTCACTTACTCACTGACTCAGCATCCAACTGTGTCACCTGTTGGACACTTTGCTGGGCACCCAGAAGAATGCCAGGACAGCCAGATCCAGATAGGGCTCCTTGCCTCACAGGGCGTGCATTTGGTGCACACACACACACGAATTGCAATTCCTTAAAAATGCACAGTGGACACCCGGGACAGAGGGTGGCTTTTGAATTGGGCGTTGGAGTGTTCAGGAGTTCACAGATGGAGAAGGGACGGGGTGACCTTCTAAGTTAAGAGAATAGTGTTATAATTGCACAGAAAGGAGAGTTGCAAACACAGTAACAAATAACTGGCAATAAAGGGCAGAATGCAGCAAATGTCACATGAACATTTCTGACAGCAAACGCCAGATGCCATAGAGAAAAACACTGGTTTGAATTGGGGTGAT
>RJWM01016110.1:0-46191 GCA_004363535.1 Dasyprocta punctata | reverse complement strand
TCATAATGAGGAAGTAATAAAATGGTAGTTCTTTATGTTCAAGTACACAATATTGTTTTCAGGTTTTCTGCCAAACAGTAGCATTTATGACAAGCCTCTCTGCTGACATTGTGCCTTGATGTTTAGGTTTTTAGATCCGAAAGAAATTTTTTTACTTGTAGATCAGTTGCAACCTTGTGAATCTGGCTATTTTCTCAAAATTTTCACTTCCTGGAGAGTTCCAGAAGGGCCTTTGACAAGTTCTACCACCCAAACTCCAGAAATTCTATGAAACTTCTGGTCCAAAATGAGGTGAAAATATGTTTTTCACTTTGGATCATCTCCATGGGGAAAGTTGTGGTAACTGCAACTCCTCATGTGAAACTTGGCATTTCAGGTGACAGCTGTAACTGAAGATAAAGACTGGGAATCATGTAGCACCAGAGAGCAAGAATGGGCTCAGTGTTACTACAAATTCATTTGTCTGTTCCTTCTCCATTACTCTATCACCTTTGATTTCCCATTCTCCAACTCCTCTCATTTCTTCTTTGCCGGTGGTCATAGTAGTTGCTATTCTGCTAGAAATGAGGGAAGAAAGAGATAGAACAGAGCATGGCTAGAACTTGGTAAGGAGAGAAAGAGAATCAGTGAGAGAAGAACAAGTGGTAGGGAGGGAGAGTGTCTCTAAACTACAGAAACTAAATATAAATCATGATTTCTGGAGGCCATTAAATGATTTATGCTATTTGTTGGAGATTGTGCATGAATATCAGTGCCCAAGTGCCTACTGCCCAAGCAGGTGATGATCTTATGTCATCAGTGATTTCCTTAATGGGAGCTGTATTATAAAGGAACTTATAGGCTATTAGTCACCCTAAATTTCTTTGTATGAGCACACATGAGAGAATCAAGCTTTCTTTATTGAATGCGTGCTCTGAGAATCTGATGAGTGACAGGAATTTTTAAAAAACTGCTGCTTATATGGCATTAAAGTACCACACATTAGACTTTTTAGCTAGAGCTGCATAAATGTGCAACACCACTGTTTGTAGTGTCATCTGCAATATACAAAAAATAAGAGAATTTACTGATTCTTTGCCGTGCTTTAGAATTATCTGGTATAGGTCTGAAAAACCGGAATAATAACTATATGCATTAAAATGCCATATAAGCATGTACTTCAAATAAAATTCAAGGTTACAAAAAAGTCTAGGAGCAAAAGTTAATTTCTTTTTCCTTTAAACTATCAAAATGCAATGATCAGTTTTTCTTATATATTAGCATGGTGCGGCTAGCTGGAAACAGAAATAATCTGGCAGATGGATACAAGGGCATTATAGTTTAAGCATACATCATGGAAGGAGTAGATGATACCGGTATAACCAGGAACTGAAAGTCAGGAAGCAAGTTCCAAAGATATACATACCCAGGAAAACTTTGGCAGATTGGGAAGAATATGACTGAAAATTGATTCCAGAAAATAGAGCTAGGAACATGTTTTGCACTAACCACAAGCAAGCAGATACACATCTGGGTTCACAGTCTGTTTAAATTAGACATAAATGACTTGCAAGGTTTATGGCGAAAAGTAGAGAATATCAAAGCCTTTCTGTAAAACCTGTTTAATGTGTGAGGCAGCTAATGGCTTAGTAGTTTGGGTCACATCATCTTAAAAATTTAAATTATGTTTTCTAGCCTTGGCAAAAAAGTTTGTGGATCTTATAAGTACTTTCCACAAGGCATGGTTTTAAAAATATTAGTGTATTTTATCTGTGCTGTCTTATATTTTCATAGAGCTCTCATATGTCTGTGTTGCAACTCACAAACTAAACTTGAAATGTGCAATCTGGGAGCATTAGTGATTTCATCACCATTGCAATATTTTAAAAACCTACTTTAAAATTTGAAATGAACTGTGTAGCTACTTTAACCTACTGACTTACACTGTTAAAATTAAAAAGCAGCAATGCAGTATAACAGTAATAGAAAAGATAAATGAAAGGAAAATAATATGTAACAAAATCATGCTTTTCAATATGCACAGAAGGTGAAATTGCTCCAGAATATATAATAAAGAAGGCAGATGTTTATGATTATAGGTAAAATAATTACAACATGCTAACTACTAATGTTGACTTCATATGTATACCATATTCAATACCAAAATATCATGAATGTCATTGTCATTTTTGACATAATTTTCTCTAAGTGGTAATAAAAAGTCTATTAAATTTCAAACATAATAAAGAATAATATTTCCTCAAATTATAGTGTATAAAAGTTTTTCTATTATATAAATATACACTGGGACTTTTGGAAGTCATTTAGCATTTACTGAACACTCACTACGTGCCACATTGAACAAAACAGGCAAAAATCTCTCCTTTTGTGAAATTTACATGCTAGTTACAGACAGAGTGGAAAGACAGACAAATATACATGCTAATCTAACTAATAACATATTATAAAGTAGCGAGTCTCTTGGGAGAACATAAAACAGAGTAACTGTATAGGAATTGCCAGGGTGGTAAGCGGTTGAAGTTAGAAAGAAGAGTGGTTGTGATATATCTCTTTGAGAACATGGTATTGGTACAAAACCTTGAAGGAGCCATAGAAATTAACCATGCAGGCAACCGGCAGAAAGCATTCCAGGGAGTGAATAGCAGGCCAGTGCAGATAAGGCCAAGCATACAAGTGGGAAGGAGCAGGACACGAAGTCAGAGATAATGAAAGAAGGAATATCATGGAGAGACTCATAGGTTCATTATAATACAATGAATTGTAATTACAGTGAATTTTTTTGTGAGTAAATAGGACCTATTGCAGAGTTTTGAGGAAAAGAATGGCACAACTGCTTACTTATAGTTTAAATGCAGTACATAGATTCTGTGTTTGGAATAATTGAGGGTAGGAGGAAAAGAGCAGAATAGATATTGAATTAGAGAATCTCATTGAAAAGGATATTGTAGTGATCCAGGCAAAAAAATGATTGTGAGTTAGACCAGAGTTTTAGTACTGAAGATAATGAGAATTGGTTAGGTTTTGAATGAGTTTTAAAGAGCCAGTAGAATTTACTTATGAACTAGATATAGATTATGAGAGATAAAGAGTGATATCTAAGTAGTTTGCCTGGAAAAGTTTTCAGACAGTGAAATTTTCCCTTTATTGAGAAAGGAAAACATTCAGTTTTTGTGTGGCAGGGAAAGAAGGATATCAGGTTTAGTACAGGATTATCTTGTATATTTCAAGATGTCTAGAATTGCAGGTCCTTGTTCACTAAATATCAGTAGGGTTCCCCAATCATGAAAATAAAAATGTCCTTTTATTTGTCTAAATGTCCCATGGGTGAAACAATATATCTTTCTTGTTGAGAATTATTGCTCTGTTTTGTCCAAAATATAGTTGGAAATTGCTGAGGAAACGGCAGAATTTCACCCAGAGTAGCATTAAAAATTTCATGATTTTTCTCTTATGGCTAGTAAGATCTACAACAACATCCTCAATTTTGCATTTCTGTTTTGTCATTTGTTTTATGTATTCTATTCAATCAGAATGTTGATTTCACATACAGCTGTCCCATCTTTAAAATGGGGATGCCATTTCCACGTACCTTTTCAGATACTGATGCTGTGAGGATGAGGATGTAGGTAATATACTTGAGCTCTTAGAAATATGAGACAGTACCTAACTCTTATTCGTAATTATTCTGAGCCAAAAGTAGAAAATACAGTGGGATATAGAAAAGATGAAAAATGTACAGAGAGAGGTAGATTTTATTACATTAATAAAAATTATTTTTTCTCTAAAGACTAGCTCAAGTACAGAAATAAATGCCATCTATTGTCTTTTGGAAGCAAAATACTGGCATCATGCACATTGGAAATTTTAGAAAACACATAGGTGCGAAAGGCATTTGTCACAAGTTGCTGAATGAGCTTTGACAAAACTCATTCAAACAATTTTCAGAGCTCAACTAAACAGAATTTACATCCTCTTGAACCCGAAGTACCATAATAATCACCATTCTAATATGTATTGAACACCCATTGGCTACTTAACTTAGTAGTCTGCTAGTTTTAAAAGCACGTATTTTCATCATCTTTGTGCATTGTAATTTAACAGCGCTGATGTTCACTTAGGTAAAAAGATCATTTCTCTCTGGTATTATTAAAGGTAGTAAATTTTGGGCTTTTTAGTATGAAGTATTAACTAGGTATGAAGAACCACTGAGCACAGATCTTCTACTTCCCAACTAAGAACCCTCTACAGGATGTCTGCTAGAATGGACTCCCGGTCCTTAGAGTCAGAGAAAGATCTTCACAATCATTAAATTGGATAAACGCACACTGCCTTGAGACAATGGCAGGGTTTTCTCCTGAGCAACTGTAAATCACATTGTAGATAGAAGTGAACACTCTTGTACAAGAACGTCATGTCCAAAACCTCCACTGTACTTGCCTAACACACATGTAGTTCATTTTAAAAATTCCAAGATGTAATCCTGTAGTGAAATAATTCACCCACCCACCTGCAGAACATTATCTGTGCTATCTCTGTGACTGAGAATCACAGGAAAAGGTTATTTCTGAACAGCTTCAGAGCCATGTTGGTATGTAAACTGCACCCCAACATTGTGGCTTCAACTGTAGTGCATTTTGAAAGGGCAAATGCAAAGACTGGCAGCTAGTAAGTCCTATTACTTCTGCCAATGAATGATGTTGAATTTCTCATGCAGTTGTGTGTTATTTTGATATTTCCTTACTGCCCCTTAGTTATTCCCTGGCTTCTGGCACTAAAAGAACCGTCTCCAGGACCAATTAATGCACTTAGAGATTCTCTTCAAATGCATTGTACTGTATTTGTTATGACAAGATGTACAACTCAGAATAATTACTGAAAATATCCTTGATTTACATGTTGGTTAAACCAGAGCGTAGATTTAATAATCAAGAAGTATAACATTATATCTGACTATTTTTATCAGTGACTTATGACTCTTCATCCATGTCTCTGCTTTCTGGATGGTATAGCTACCTGAGTTATATCTTTTGAATACTGAGCTACTTTCTTCCTAAAATTTGTAAACCTACCCTTGCACTGTCTTCAGGATTTCTTTCTTTTATGAAGATGGTTCATTGCAATTTTTGTTGTTGTTGTTTTTTGCCCTTTGTGCCATGACCTGAAAAAGCATATACACCTTCTGGAATCTTCTTCAATAGCAGCAAAGAACAGTGTTCCAATTTCTGTCTTTTACTATGCAAATGACTCATCTTCTGTATTAATGAGGTGTGTTTTTGTTTAAAAACCTTCCTCTCTTTCCAATAAGGAAACTATCTAAAGAGTTGAGTTTACTTCACCCTAGAACCCTACACATACCTGCAATTATGTTATTCTAGATGAAGGTCCTTGAGCAGAAAATGAGCTTGTGGATGAGTGTTGGGAGAAACTGATCATTCTATAACCGAAATTCAAAAGGAAAAAGGGCTGACAATTGTAACTTATTCTCAATAAGGAGAGATTTTGCTTCCCAAATCAGTCACTATTAGAATGTGGAACAAAGAGTAATAATGGGTTAAAGATGAAGAAATCAGTAGGAATGAAAATGGTATGATAATCTTGAATGAAATATACCATAAAGCAACATATTCTAGTTAAGCCAACAAAGTGTCAGATAAATCAAGCAAAGTGAAGTTTGGCAACATTACACATATCTTTTCAACATTTCCAAATGAGAAGAGACATTTTTAAGTACAAGTATAATATTCTTTCATGGTTTTGCATGTGGCAGAAATTCTGATGTTATCTTTTAAAAATCACTAATGGTTTTTCTAACAATTGGAAATAGAGACTCATTTTAAAATTAGGCCATTTGACATTTTATGATTTCTTGTGGTAACAGGTTTTTCTATTTTGTGATTCCCAAAATACTTGACAGAGAAAAATATGGTGTATCTTTCCAAGTGAGAAGTATTAAGACTCATCTAGATAGTCGGTGACCTATTTAACAAATATGCATTGTGTTATCTGCTATATGTTAAGCACTATTAAAATTGCAAATGTGAGTCACTGTGATCCCACAGTGAAGAAGTCTACAGTCAATAGAGGAAACGAGGTAATGGAGATTAATAGAAAGATCAGACTACTGGTTAAGTTATAGTAATTTGTAATTCACACTCTGTCTAAAAAGGCATTGGAAAGACTTACTGCATGACAAGTATAATGAGTGTAAATTAGAAAGAGAAAATATGAAGGAAAAGAGAAATATGCATATACTAATTATAAAGGTAAATAGAATTTCTACACTTAAACTGCATGATGGCACTATATCCTATCTAACATGAAATTAAAAACAACAACAACAACAACACTAAAATATCATATCCTTTCCATAGCCAAATTATTATATCATGAACCTCTCACTTTACCAATTTGCTGTCTCAAAATATCAGCCTCAGCTTATTGTCTCATGTATGTTTCATAATGAATCTTTACAGAGTTTCAGCTTGGTAGTCCATGTCTGAACACAATAGGGCTGCCTCTTTACAAGTAACTCTCATAAAATTGCTGGTATTTTAAATTGTTGTACCTTTAGTAGCTATCACTTATACTCCTAACCACAAAATCTTTAGGGAAGATTACAGATCTCATCTTGGATAGAAATTGCTTCTTCATAGGGTTGTTGAGTGTGGTCAATGTATTTCTAAAGGAGTTGGAATGCACTGAGAACTCAATAAATGGCAGTGGAAATTGTAACTGCCCCTGGCCCTTGCTAGCAAACCCCTTAAAGTACGTAGAATTAATGTTACCAATTGCTCACTCTTTATAAGAGGATTAAATATTGACACCATCAGCCCATTGACTTGAAATATTTCCATGTGGAGGAATCTCTGTCTCATTCATTTGAAGTTTGGTTGTATGTCTTTATGTTTCCTTATTTATAAGACCCATCTTCCCAGAGAAAAATGTATCTCATTTCATAAACACTCCTTATTCATGCCATAACTTTTTGATAGTACATATAACAGAAAAAAATTATTTACTTGTATGATGCACACCAAAGACTAGAGTAGACCAAAATCTTCTGATGGGCACCTTAGAAACTCAATATGAATTGCAACCATTTCCTTTCAACTAGGCATTGGTGTAATAGTTTCACAATCCCACTGCTTTTATATTCATGCGTATTTTTACTCCCTCTTTTCTATTTTATGCATTTTTATAATGATTTACTTTTTATTAGTGCAGGTTTATAGTACATAATTAAATTAATCATGGAGAATTGGTACAGGCACATGTTATTTCTTCACCCTCCCTGCATCTCTTGGATTCCTTTTCATTTATACGTAAGAAAGATGATTGATAGATAGATAGACAGAGAGATAGGTGATAGATGTGTATATACATGATTTTTAAAAACATGTTTGTAGTACGTGATGATCCATTTTGATCTTAGTTTAATGCATGTGAATATAGGTCTAGTTTCAATCTTCAGAATGTAGTCAGTTTTCACAGCACCATTTGCCAAAGAGGTTGTCTTTTTCCAGTGAAAATATTTGGCCTTGCTGTCAAAGATAAAAAAGCAGAATGTACCTGGAATTGTTTTTGCATTCTTTATTCTTTTCCATTGAAATACAAGTTTGTTTTTGCTTCCAATGTATTGCTGTTTTTTTTTTTATTACTGTAGCTTTTCAGTATAACTTGAAATGCGAGGTTGTGATACCTCCTGTCTTGCCCTTGTTGTACAGAGTTGATTTTGGTATTCTGGGTCTCTTCTGGTTCTGTAAGAATTTTAGAATTGCTTTCTCTACATCTGTGAGGAATGCTACTTGTGTTTTGATTATGATTTTGTTAAGTCTCTGTAACCATTTTGAAAGTATGACCATTTTGAGCATATTGGTTCTGCCTGTCTAGGAATGGGATACATTTCCATTTTCTGATATCCTCTTTGGTTTCCTTTTCTGTAGGTTTTCAGAGTAATGTAGTTTTCACTGTAGATGTCTTTCACTTGCTTCATTTGGTCAATTCTTAAGGATTTAATTTTTTTTTGTGCTATCTTAAATAATATTGTTTCACTATTTTTTTTTCTTATTGACTTTATTATTGATGCACAGGAATGATGTCGATTTGTGTGTTGACTTTGTATTTTGTTATGCTACTAAATTTGGTTATTTATTCTAGGAGTGTTTTGATGGAGTATGAGGGGTCTTCTATATAGAGCATCATGTCATCTGCAAATAATGATGTTACCTTTTTATTAATATCCCTTTTATTTATTTCTCTTGCTCGACTTCTCTGGTTAGTTTTTGAGAACCATATTGAACAGGAGTGCTGATAGTGGACATCCTTGACTTGTCTTTGATTTCTGAGAGAAAGCTTTGAGCTTCTCTACATTTAATATGGTGCTATCTGTTGTTTTGTTATCGATGACTTCTACCAAATTGAGATAAAGTACTTTTATATCTATATGCTGCAGTGCTTTTTCTTTCATCATGAATAGATGTTGGATTTTTCCAAATACTTTTCCTACATCTGTTAAGATGACCATGTGATTTTTCCTTGGTTGTTTAATGATTTGTGTATGTTGACCTACATCTGTTTCCCTGGAATGAATCTTACATGGTTATAATATATGACCTTTTTGATGATTTGGTGTATCTTGCTTGATAGTATTTCTTGCAGATTTTTATATCTATGATCATTAAAGAGACTGAATTCTATGTTTGGTTCCTTTTCTGGTTTGGAATCAGGGTAATGATTTCTTCCATGAATTGTTTTGTGAATGCTGCTTCCCTTTTGATTTCATTAAAGAGTTCATGGAGTATTAGCACTACATTTTCTCTAAAGTTCTTATAATTTGGCATCAGTCTGTCAGGATGTGGGCTTTTCCTACTTGCTAGGCTACTTTTTTATTACCTCTTCAATTTCATTGACTGGTGTTGTACTATTCAGGATTTTTATATATTCTTGGCTCAGAATTGATATTTCATATGTATCTAAGAATCTATCCAGTTTTTTCAATGTTCCATTTTATCAGAGTTAATATTCTCAGAGTAGTTACCAATGACCTGGATTTCAGCAAAATTTGTCATGATTTCACTTTTTTTCATTTCTAATTGCATGTATTTCTATCTTTCATCATTTTTGTAAGAATGGCTATGCATTGATGTAGTTAGTCTATTCTTTTCAGAGAACTAACTGCTTGACTCATTGAGTCTTTGTATTTTGTTTTTAATCTTGATTTCATTAATTTCTTCTCTGATTTGATCATATACATTTAATAATTTCCATTCTTTTGCATTTACTTTAGTAAACTTTATGGGCTGATATGTATCCTATCCTGGAGTACATTCTGTGTGCTGCTGACAAAAGCATATATTCTGTTGTTTTGGGATAGAACACTCTGCAAATATCTATTAAGTCCACTTGTTCAAAGATTTGGTTCAATTCAGATATTCCCTTTTTTTTTTATTCATTTGTTTTATTTCATTTTTGTTTAGTTTATTTGTGGCAGTGGGGTGTTGAGGTTCTCCATTATAATTGTATGGTGTTTATCTAAGTTTTAATATCCAACAATGTTTGCTTAAGTTATGGATGTCATTGTTTGGTGCATAAATATTTATAGTTGTTACCTTTTCTGGTTAAATATTCCCTGAATGAATATGTAGTAATCTTTGGCTCTGTTAACTAGTTTCAACTTGAAATCTACTTTGTCTGAAATTAGTTTAGCTAGTCATGCTTTTTTTTTTTCAGATTCTGGGTACATGGGATATTGCTTTCTATTTTCTGATTTTTAATCTGTGAAATTTCTTTTTGAATTAAATGTGTTCCATGTACACTGCATATCTTTGTGCTTCATCTCTTGATCCATTCTGTCAATCTGTTTCTTCAGATTTGAGAATTGAGTCCATTTACACTGGGAGTTATTATTGAAAATTATTGACTTCTTTCTGTCATTGCATAACTTTTCCATTGCTGACTTCTTAATTATCATTTTTTGCTTAGCTTTTGGCCCTGCCATGTGCATATATTCTTTTTGATTACATGCATTATTGTTTTCACTGTCTCTTTTGAAGATATCCTTGAGAAGTTTATTAATGTTTGTTTGGTAGTTGCAATTTCTTGAGGTGCTTCTTGTCATGGCATACCTTATTTCCCCATTAATTTTGAAGGTAAGTTTTACAGTATAAATAATTTGGGGTTAGCAATTGTTATCCCTTAGGATGTAAAACACTTTATTCCAAGCCCTTCTGGCCTTTAAGAATTGTGTTGAGAAGTATGGTATAACTGTAATGTGCTTCCCTTTTTATGTCAATCATGCTTTTCTCCAATAGACTTTAAGATTTTGTCCCTATAATCGACTTTTGGTATTTTCAGCATTATGTGCCATGGAGAGATTCTCTTTTTGTCAGGGCTACTTATGGTTCTATCTGCTTCACTTATCTGTATGTTTATTTGTTTTCCTATATTTGTGGTATGTTTTGACATTATTTCTGTGAAAAATTTTTTATGATCTTTGTGCTTTCTTTTTATTTTTCACTTATTTATTCTTAGATTAATCTTTGCATCATATGCCATCTGTTGCATACATTGTTCATTTTGTCTTGTTGCTCTTCAGGTATTTTTGAGTAGTTTTTCTTTGATGTCATCATTATTGTAGTTCTGGAATTCTTTCTTGACACTGATCTCTTCTTTTACTCATCATTTCAATATAATTTTTAATGTACTCAATTTCTGATTGAAACCTTTTCATGGACTCTAATTCTTTGTTAAACTGATTCTTTATATTTTGTACTATTTTGTTTAGCTTACCTGCATTTTTATTAGTGTATTCTGAAAGCTCCTGGATTGTTGAGGCTATTACGTCCATCATCTGTTTAGTTACTTCTTTTATCATCCTGTTGAGTATCTCTTTGTTCTGTTTTTTGAACTCCTCTTTCAAGTAATTTGGGTGTGGGAGTTATGCTCATCTTCTTGCTGGATATCCCCTGGATTGTTTTGGGGGGAGTTGGAGGTTTGGTAAGACATTGAGTTGCCTTGCCTTTTCATGCTTTTATTGCTTTTTTGTGTTTGTTTGTTTTGGCTGAGATTTGTGAATGTTTCTAGTGCAAAGTCTTTGTTGCTAGTAAATAGATCTCTTTGGTGGTGTATTTTGAATGTCTCCAACTATAGTCTTTTGTCTCTAGCCCAAGTCCTAACCACATCAGTTAATTTGGGAGAGGAGGATGCACTGTAATTGACTCAACATCAAGTTTTCAGTAAATGTACCCTGGCATTGTTAATGTCACAAACGTAATGTGGATGTTGGCTTACAGAGAAACCACATTAATAGTAATAGTTGTGCAACTCTGGTCATATCAAGCAAATCAGCTACGGTAGTATCATCCAAGACCTATTGGATATTAACATGTGATAAAAAACAATTATGTACCACTGTTAACCCTAGAAAAGAAATCCAGAATTATAGTGTAAATATCAAGATAACCCAGCTATTGACCCACAGCTAAAATGCACTAAAGGAGACAAGTATATCTATGCTGGTGTTAAAAAAAAGAATTGAAAATAATATGATAGAGTTATCTATATAAAGATAAATCAAGTTTTAAGATTACACTATCAAAGATATAGTGGGACAAGAATGGGGGAACACAAGAAGAAAAATTTCAAACCTTAAGCTGTGTGATATGAGAGAAAAGTAGGGCAACATATCCTATTATGCAGTAGAAAGATTTTACAGAATTAGGTGAAGGTAACAGAAAAACTTATGAGAAATTGTAGATAAAAGAAAAAATGGAAGAAAAAAGAATTTACATGGAGAATAAAAATAAGAGAGCAAGGGGCCAGGGATTTAGCTCAGCAGCACAGCACCCACTTGGCAAGTGTGAAGTCATGAGTTTGATCCCTGGTACAAAAAAAAAAGCAAAAATTAAGGGAGAAAAATTAAAAGAAAAAAATGTAGAAAAAAGACAAAAAATATAAAAGAAAAAATAAGCAAGTGAAAATAGCAAAGGAAAATCTCCTATTTTCAGGAAATGAGTGAAGAAGTCAGAGGTAAGGAAAGAAGAAAAAAGAGAAAAGAAAATAGAAAAACTCTTTCCTAAAAAAGAAAGAAAAAGAAAATAATTCTCTGTGATTTTGAATGTATGTCAATGATTTTGGGGTAGTGTCCAAAGCAAGATGTGTCCCTGCTCATGCTAGTGGATAAAGAAGGTATTCAGACCCAAGATCTGTGCTAGATGCAGGCACAAGTCAGTGGTAGGATTAGGTCAAGGGCTCTAATGCTGTGACTTGCAAATCCAGAGCAACTCAGGAGTGTGTATTGAGTCCTTTAGCTCAAACTCCTCAAAGGATCTCTTTTTAGCTGTTTTCCTGACTGTGCCTATCTCCTGTGTCTGTCTCTTACCCAGTTATTCTGGGAACGTTACACTTGGAGCCCTGAAGTTAAGTCATGTGACTGTTCTGAGTACCATGTTCAATCAACCTTTACCTGGAATGGCATTCAACCAAGCCCTCTCTGCAGAATATGGTACGAGCTTGGACTGGAGCTACTCACCAGCTATCACCTGTTGAAAGAGTCCTGTGGGACCAGAATCTCATGCTGTTCCAGCAGATCATAACAACCACTGGTCTGTTTCACTGCTGCCTTTCTCCCTGAGGCCACCTGGAGTCCTCTCCTCAGCATTTACTTTCTATAGGTTCAGTTTAACTTTCCTATAATCTGCCAGCTAGGAGCCAGGAAGAAAGTGTCAATTGTTTCTTTCCTTCTCCATGTTGTCTTCTGTCTCTTTAGTTTTTCTGTATCTTTTAATTTTCTTTCAGATTCTTCCTCATTCTTGGGGGCCTGTTTCTCTCTCTTGTTTTCTTTTCCACGTTGTTACCATAAGTCCTGACTTACAAACAAATGTTCTCCTGGGAGAACATTCCTAAATTGGATTCATTTGTAAGTGTGACAAAGTGAGTCTTACACACATTTGACTCAAATATACAATGTGATGCATAAAACACACACACACATACTATAAAAAATTTTACTTCTATAGTTGCCTTAAAATGATAGTACTTCTTAGGGCAAACTGAGGCATGATTGAGACCACTATGTCAGGCAAATTTGAAGCAACAAGTGAAGTTTATTTGAGCCTGGGTGCAGGCAGGTCAAGGGTGATAAGACCATTGGCCCTAAGTGGTGGATGGGGGGAAGGTTTTATATGGGTGTTTGCATAGAGGAGGGATATGGCAGGGAACAGTGGGAACGTTTTAGTCTTGGTCTTGGTGACATCTGTATCTTGCAAGTGCAGCTGCATAGGGTGGTTGCTTGTTCATCTCCTTTGGCAAGCTCGGGCTCCCTGTTATCTCTGTGTCTCTGCAGCTGCAGTCGGCATCTCTGCTTGCGGACGTTTTCTTCTCTGTCTGGGTGGGGATCTGACAGTACTGACATTACAACTGTAAATAAGTTACCTTAAAATGGTAAGGTAGCCATTTGCAGATTGGAGACAGAGAGAACAAGGCCACACCAGCAAGCAAGCCCAGTCTGGGAACCAGCGTCATGCGCAGGCTGCCACTGGACTGAAACAGACAGACCCCAGCCCCTTCTGGCACACAAGCTGGCAAACGAGAAGTAACAATCCCCCCCGCCTTGCCTTAAGCAACTGACTTATCTGAAGACACACAGGCTGTGATGATAGCTATGGAGGTGAAATGTAATTGGATGCCTGTGGTGCTTTGTTGTTTCACTAACATTGCAGATCTAGGGCCAGTGGTCTGATCATTGGTTCAGAGGATAGTGGTATGCAGTGGCATCTACAGGGGATCTCCTCCTGAGGGTTGCAGCCACTGTTGTTTCCCTATGGTCTTGTTTTGGAAGTCCTATATTGTTTCCATTGTTTTGTTGGGTTGGGTTTTATTCTCTTTCGTTCTGTTTGATTACATCAAATCTGATGGCAGGAGCAGCTGTTTCAAAGACAGCAAGATATATTATGGTAGTAATTTTGGAGTTACTATTGGCTTGCTTTGAAGTCCTTTATTGCATTCATTGTTTTGTTTTTATTGCTTCTATTCTATTCTGTTCTGTTTGATTTTTACTATGTCTGAAGTTATCTGCAGCTATTTTGAAGACATCAAAAGGTATTATGGTAGATATCATTGATTTCTTAATGTTTTGAAGTCCTGTATCTCTTACACTGATTTGTTTTGATTCGCTGTATTCTGTTTTATCCTCTTTAAAACTAGAAGAAATGGTAAGGTAGACATGTGAACTATTCCCATAATTTTTTCACATCTTCAAATATTTGCATCAGTGAAAGTTCACAACTTGAATGTTTGAAAGTCAGGGGCTTACTGTGTTTTCTAGTGTCTGGAATCCAAATCTTGGGGAGGCTGAATTCTTGTTTGCTGCTGCTCCACCAGTTTTTTTGTTTTTGTTTTTGATGCCCTCATCCTTGGCTGCACACTTTGATCACCTAGAGAGCATTACAAAATAAACACTTGAGATTTTCATGTGACTTTCTTTAGTCAACAAAATGTGAGTAAAATGATAGGTACCATAAATGACTTGAAGTTTTCAGAAGCTGAAGTAACTAAAATAGATGCTCCTCCTTCTACATAGATCCCCAAGTGAAAAGACACATTACATACAAAGTTATTCATAGTTACTAATGGAACTCTAAGGGATTAAAAAATTACTAGAATTGGTTGAACCAGTAAGATTCCTTAACCTTGCCATAACTTCAAACAAGCTGATTGAGATCTCCCATCTACAGTTCCTATAACAGTCCCACTCTCTTACTCTTTATCATATATTTTGAATCTTTTTTTGTTCTTCCTTTTTACACTTAACTTTTTTGGAGTAGAACCACTAAAATGTTATTTATTTAACTTTATGTCTAACTAAGTGTGGAATACTTCTAGTGGGACACAGGCACATTACAGATGATTCATATTGGGAGAGTTAATCTTTTTCAGTGTTTATTCAGCTGTTCTGATTATAATAATGGGAAGTTCTTTGGAGACAGTTTGCCATTAATAACGCTCTTACTTGCAGAAGATTGTATCTAGACCCATATCTCTTACTGAGTACTAAACTAACACTGAAATGGATCAAAGGTCTAAATATCAAAGTGGAAACAATCTGTTGGAAGATAAAATAGATACAATTCTTGAAGACATAGACATAGGCGATAACTTTCAGAACAGAACTCCAATTGCACAAGAAATGACTCAAGCACCAACAAATGGGATTATCAATTTCAAAATCTCCTGTACACCAGAGGAAGCAAACAGCAGAGTGAAAAGACAACTTATGGAATTACAGAATGGAAGAAAAATTTTGGTATCTACTCCTTGGATTGATATCTGGAGTATACAAGAACCTAAAAAGCATAGAATGTGCAATAGAAATGGACAGACAATTTTCAGAGGAATTACAAATTACCAACAAATACATGACAACATTTTCAACATGACTGTTCATTGGAAACTTTCTTTCTTTTGATATTTAACTCTGGAAAATTACTGCTTTTTTTCAACAAAGATAAGTTGCTGCATTCAGTAAATATTAGAGTAATTCAATACTTGGGTTGCTTAAAATTTGCATCATAATTGTTCATTTCTTCTCTAGTATTTTGGGTGGTTCCTAATTGGCAGTTATGGTATGTTAATTTCTAATTTGTGTTCTGTGTCACTACTGTAGGTGATTTGTATGATATTAACAGGGTCACAGCTGGGAGTTTGGCTCAGTGGCTTAAGTTCCTGCCCTGGCAGGTGTGAGGTTGTGAGTTCAATCCCTGGTGCTGGGAAAAAAAAAAAAAAAAGAACAGGGTCACATACTTTTTGCTATCTCTCTGTAAGTCAAAACTCAAACTACCTTTGTGACATTAGCAATACTAGAGTACATTCTCAGAGACCTTGGTTCCTGGGCTAACTACACTGTATCCTCCTTTCTCGAATTTACCAAGGAGGTCAGTTTATGGGGTTGTGGCAAAGAATTAGTTAACCACCCACAAAGGACATCACTGAAAAACAACTAAACATAACTCTACACTGGCAACAAAGTCACTAGACTGTGAACTTCCACAAACCTCACAACAAAACAAAACAAACATAAATAGACATATGGGAGGAGAAAGCAACAGACTTCCTCCCAAAACTTCCAACTCCCCCAATCCAATCCACTTAGTACCAAGGGGCAGAATATTATAAGCAATATATCTCAATTAGTAAAAGTTTAGCAAATGAGGTTAGAAAGCAGCTCAAAGAGGTATTCAGTGATATTACAGAAGCTGTGACTAACCAAAAAGTACTAACCAAAACGAATATTTTCAGAAGACACTAATAGCAAGCTAAATGAACTAAATGGAACAATATGAACCTTGAACAGTTTACTGAAGATTTAGAATGCATGAAAACATTTCAATCAGAATTTCAAGAGATTAAAAATCATATTGAAAGTATGGATGGCATAAACCACCAATGTGAGTTTCTATTATCTCCTTAAAAGAAAGCTAAAGTGGCTTTCATGCTAAGCTAGTGTTATGGTTTATACATTGTGTCAAATTGAGAAGTTTAGCAGCTTAAGTAACTCAGCAACTCTACATCCTGGGGTGTAGAGCACAAGAAGTTACCTGTTCATTGTGTCAATTTCAGAAGGTCTGAAGTTTAGCTGAGAGACTCAGCAGAGAGCCAGGAGTCTTACTTTGTAAACATCCTCATCCTGTGCAAAGGAAGGCAAGGATGTTTGTGAAGCTACACCCACCCTGGGGGGGTGTCCTGTGTACTATATAAAGGAAGAGAAGAGGCTTGATCTGCCCCCCTTTTTACTCTGGTTGCTTTTGCTTGGCTGCTGCCTTGAAGTGTTGTTCCTATGCCATGCCACCCTGCCTTGGAGCCAGCTTATTGTGGACTGAAACCTCCAATAACTGTAAGCTAAATAAACCTTTCCTTCCCTAATTCTGGGTGTCAGGTGTTTTGTCTCCGCAATGAGTACAAAGTAACCAAGACAGCTGGCGATAATATTTAGTTGGAAGTTAATAGCGTTGTTTAACCCATATTGTATTCATTGTATGTTCACCCTCACTAATATCAAGTGATGTTTGTCTGGCCAGTTACAGTGTAACTCCCTCTTAAAGCAAATACTTTTAAGTAAAGAAATTATCTGTTTTAAACAGAATTTCAGGTGTTGAAATTGGAGCAGATTTAGCCTAACGACTCTTTTTTTTTTTTTTTTTTTTTTTTTTTTTTTTTTTTTTTTTTTTTTTTTTTTTTTTTAGTACTAGGATATACCGGTCTATATTTATACGTGTCCTAGAGTTTTCCCACTTCTTTATGTATGTCAGGTGTACCTCTTAGATTTGCTCCCTTTATCTTCTGCTTTAGCACAAGATTTTTGGGTCTGATGCCTTGAAATGCAGCTCCTTCTTCTAGTTTTTGAATTCTAGTAAATAGATAAATCCACTACACCTTTTATATATCTTTTTGTTGTCAAGTAGTTTAAACAGATACACACTAGTCTAATTTTTTGCTGGTTCTGGTATATACAGAACAGCTACACAGTTTTTTTTTCTGTAACCGCGTCTCAGAAAAACTTTGGTATATGGTCTACTGCTCATAGCTGTGTCTTGGATGCCATGTATAGAAACAATATATTGTGTCTTGTAACAGCATCTGCTCTCACCTTAATGCTCCCAGTAACCTTCAGGTTTTGGGGACCCAAATGCTACACACAACTAACTTTATTAAGGCATTTATAGCAACTAATGACTGTTTTCTATAGACAAAGCTTTGACTGCAGAATCCTGTTGTTTATCAGAAACCTAGTTTTTATATTCATTTTATCCTCATTAAGTACAAACATCTGTGTTGCTGTATATTGCTTAATTTCAAGAAATTAAGGTAGCTTGAAATTCATGTGTTTTGTGCTCCACCCTTTAAGAAGTAGTCCAATAAGTATTCACCTTACACTAGTTAAAGTTTTGAGCCAGTATAAGGGGCTCACACAGACCCAGAGGTAGTCATTAGGAAAACTTTTGAAAGAAAGACAACAGAGGAACTGGAATATAGGTGGTTCGATCTAGTAAACCTGAAAATAACATTGCACTGAGGTATTTTTCTTTTGGTTGTTGCCTCCATTTGACGAGATTGCTCCACAAACAACATAGCAGAGAACTAAAAAAAAAAAAAAAAAAAAAAAAAAAAAAAAAAAAAAAAAAAAAAAAAAAAAAAAAAAAAAAAAAAAAAAACAGAAAGTTTCATATTACCAGCACTCTACTGCTGCCAGCAGCACCTGTGGACATCTCATTGCCCTGTACTTATGATTGATCTATGCTAACATAAGATGGATACCAGAAGTGTAAACTTGGCATGTACTGGAACTCTGGTGGACAAAAATTAGAAACGATAATTTCAAAACAAGATAATAGGAGATTAACAATGGTTAATATATTGTGTATTGTTATCTTCAAAGTAGCTGCTCAGATTACAAGAAAAATTGATCAAACAGTATAAGTACAAACTATTCTTTTTAATGAACTAATAGAAATCAGTATCATAATTATCTTAGCTAGCTTGTGCATATATACATATTTGTATATATACAGTATATATGTATGTATATGTACTTTTCCCTCCCTTCTTTTCTCCTATCAAAGTACTTTAACCACTCACAAATAAGTAGTCCAGGAAATTTGTATTTTCATTAAGCAATAGCTATTGAGTTACTTTGTGCACTTTTCAGGGCACTGGGGCAGTGTCAGTAAATAAGCTAAACCAGAAACTTGATCTTCTAGACATAACAACCTACTGAAGTAGTTGCAAAGTAAAGAAATAATAGTAATCACTATAGTTAAGAAGTTCTGTGGTTAATACAGCAGAATATGATGAAATGCAAAGTGCAAATGTAGAGAATGTTAATTTATAGAGGTTAGTCATGGCAGGTCTCTGATAAAGCGACATTTGAGAAAAGAAATAACAATAGTCGGAAAGATTGTTTAGGAAAATGATGAACTTCCTTGTAAACAATGAGATGCACCTGACTGGCAGTTAGACCTGATCTGGGTTGACAAGATGTGCAGTTGAGATTTTCACTGAATGAATTATACATTTTTGAGTCAACAGCTCATAGATTGCAATGATCAACTTCAGAACTGAGACGTCGCACAGGAAGAGTGTGCAGAAGGTCAAAAGAAGAGGCTTAGTACAAAGTTATGAAAAACAGTAACTTTTAAAGGCTGAGTAAGGCTGGGTGTGGTGGCACATGCATTTAATCCCAGCACTCGGGAGGCTGAGGTAGGAGGAGTGTTATGAGCTCGAGACCAGCTTGGGCTACAATATGAGCACAAGGCCAGCCTGAGCTACACAGTGCAATCCTGCCAAAAAAAAAAAAAAAAAAAAAAAAAAAAAAAAAAAAAAAAAAAAAAAAAGCAAAAACAGGGCTGGGAGTTTGGTTGAGTGACTTAAGCGCCTGTCTCACAAGTGTAAGGTTGTGAGTTTGATCCCGATACCATTAAAAAAAATAAAATGAATAAAGGCTGAGTAAGGAAGGGTGAGCTCTCAAAGAATACTGGAAAAGATATGCCACCAAGAGACAGACACCACTGAAATCATAGAAATCACAGAAATTTAAAAGCGAAGGGATACAAATATACAAATCTTTTAATTAGGGAATGGGCAAGAGTGACAAATACTGTCAAGAAATCAAATAAGATGAACACCAAGAATCCATCACACTTACCACTTATAATGTAGTTGACAAACGAAGAACAGGTTTAATTTAGTAAGAAGTAAGCAGACAAGAAAATGTGAATACGGGTGTCAGTTTCATACCATTTGGATGTGAACAGTTAGTGAAAGATATGTGGTAGCTAGACTACAACTTCTTTCATTTGATTCAACAGTCTGATGGATCAGGCATTGACAACTTTAGTTCTTCAGTACAGGGATGAAACTCAAAATGCTTGAAAACTCTCCTAAGGGTAACTATTTAGTAAACATGATATCCAAAGTTTTAAGTTAAGTCCTCTTTGTACAGATCTTTCTTCTGTAGTCCTTATCCTGTTATACTAAGCTGGAAATTTTTCAAGGAGGAAAGTGCAAAAGTGATTATAACAAAATTAATGATACATTCTTAGTTTTTTCCTTTAGAGTATTAGATGCATAGTAAGTGATCTACAGCAATAAAAGTCCTACCTACTTTCTATAGTTGTAAAAATATTTCTCAGATATCAAAATAAGAGATCAAAATTCTTGTCACTGCTAATTTGGTAGTGTACATAAAATGCACACGTTGCCCTGGATTTTGGTCAACACCAAGATGCATTATTCCTTGAGGTGAATATTGATCTTATCTCAAATCGATATTCACCCAACAACTCAATATACTGAGTGGCTGCTTACAACACAAATCAACATTCAGTTAATGTCTGCAACCTGCTTCTTGTCAGTGCTTCTGAGACTTCTCTGTAGCTCCAATGAAGTCTGAAGATTTGTAATATTCAAGATCCTTACATTTCCTTTACTGTCTCCATATAAATAATAGAACTATATAACATGGTTGTTTCTAGCAGTTACACAAACAACTTCTGAAGTTCTCAGGAGTTCTAATAAAAAAAGACATATGACTAGAAGTTGTGAGTGGATAGTGTTCCTTAGGACAACAGTTGTCTAATTTATTTTACTTGTTGATGAGACAAAATATCCAATACCTACAAGTTAAAGGAGAAAAGTTTTATTTCACCTCACATGTTTTAGAAGTTTCAGTCCATAGTTGACGGGCTCCATGACAGGAAGGCATGGCAGAGGGCTATAACAAAGGAGAAACAGTCCATGGCTCTGCAGGCAGGAAGCTGTGAAGCAGCAGGCAGCCAAGGAAGTCTTCCTTTTCTTTTTATTCTATCAAGGCTATGTCTTTTGGGTGGTGCCACCCACATCCAGGGAGGGGCTTCCATTATCCACACATAGAACTATGCTAAACCCATTTAATTACCACACACCATTAATCCCAGTATCATATACCCTAGATCAAGCCACCTCCCAAAATCCCCACCAACAAATGCATGAGAGTTTTTTCAGGGGGACATCTAGATACAAGCCATAACATTAATTATTTCCCTAAATTGACTCTTTTAGGGAAATTTCATTTGAGGCTTAGAATTCAAATCAATGTCCAGAATTAATTTGTGAAGTTTAATAGTTTATATATCTAATTACTTGGCTAATTATATCTTAGTCAAAAATAAGATGATCGGTTATTTTTTAAAGTTTTATTTTAAAGATAGTAAAATCCAACAAAACATAACAGAACAAAGTCAATCAAAACAAAGCAGTAGAACTGGTACAAAACTTCAAAGCAAGATACTAGGAAAACAATAATTACCATTGTATACCTTGTTATCTTCACAATAGTTGACCATTCCATCAGGTATAGTAAAATCAAACCAAAAACAAAACAGAATAAAACCAATCAAAACAAAATATGAAATAAAACAAAAAAAATCAGAATAAAGCAAAACAATGAGAACAATATTGAGCCTCAAAGACAAGACAGAAGGGAATCCTTCATATTTGCTACATTGCATACTGTCATCCTCCCAAGAGATGCTCAGACTGCTGGCACTAGGCCTGCAAAATCAACCAAACAATACAAGCATTTAGTTGCTTTGTGTACCTTAGTTGCTATCAACTTAGCTGGTCCTCCAAAACGGCAGGTTGCTTATGGGGAGTGGGAGGGTGGCGGGGGGGTGAGGGTCCTTGATTCTCAGCCCGCATGCCAGTAGGCTCACAGGAGGCACAGATCTTTCTGTTCCTGGGGTCCACACCGATTGCACCAATCACCAGGAAGGCAGGCTAGTTGTCTTCTGGTTGGATCCTCCCTGAACCAACATAATGGGTACTTGGGAGGCATGGATCTTTCTCTTCCTGGAGTCAGTGCTTCTCAAGTCACTCACCAGTAAAGCTGGCTAATTTTCTTCTCCATCAATTATTTTTAATTAATACATATATCCACTATGCTTTGAGATTTTGATTTTTCTAGTGTAGAATGATTTTTGACATATGCTAATAGGAACTCCTATAGACCTCCTTTCATATGAACTAAGCCTAGATATGCCCAATCCTGGAAACTGTTTTGTTTCAATTCCTTTATACAAGGCAAAATATGAATTAATAATGATAAATCATTATGTACAAAGTCTACACACTTTACTTAGGTTTAAATATTGTCATTTGAGTTGTATTAATTTTAAATGTTTATCCATAACAGACCTCATTAACTTTTAGCACAACAGAAAAGTTCTATTCTTACCCACAAGTTGAAAATAGAACCTAGTAGGGGATTAACTCTCAGTGTTAGAATACACATTCATCGTTTCCAATATTAGTGAAAACATAGTTTGAATATTATGAATAGGGAATTTCTATATTGTAAAAGGAATATTGAGACATAGGACTGTACAGAAAAGTATGAGAAAAAAATTAAAAACGTTATAAAATAGGCTGTGCAAAGAAAGATTAAAGGGATTCAAATTATTTATGATGTGCAAAAGGAAGCCATAAAAATTATGATCTTAAAATATGTAAGGGAATGATATGATGAAACAGACAAGGAGTTTCTCTGTTCACCAGTAGAAAACTGGTACTAGAAAATTTTGCTACTTTGAAACACAATAATTATGTTTGGAGAGTTGTTAGGATTGAAAAAGATTTGCGGTCTTCTCCACTGTTAGTGGGAGTATAGGTTGGCACAACCACTGTAGAAATCAGTGTGGAGATTCCTCCAAAAACTAGGATTGGAGGTCCCATTCAATCCAACTATTCCCCTTCTGGGTACTTTCCCAGGAGAACTGAAACCACCATGCCACAGCAATATATGTGCACCCATGTTTACAGCAGCAGAATTTGTAATAGCTAAATCTTGGAAACAACCCAAATGCCCATCAACCACAGAATGGATAAAAAAGTGTGGTATTTTTATACAATGGAGTATTACTCAGCTATAAAGAAGGATAAACTTGAGGTTTTTATAAGTAAATGGATGCAACTTGAGACCATACTCATAAGTGAAATAAATCAAACTCATGTGTAAATATTATATTGTCTCCCTAGTGTAAAAAGCACTAAAAGAGTGATAAGATCCAAAATGTACAATAGATATTGTGAAAATGAAAGGGAAAAAAAGTGCTCAAAAGGAAAGAACAACTGGGATAAGGGAAAGGAGAAAAGGAAAAAGGGAAAAGATCATATGTATAGGTATACATATACATGTGTGTGTATGTATGTATATATAAACAAGATAGGCCGGGCGTGGTGGCGCACGCCTTTAATCCCAGCACTCGGGAGGCTGAGGTAGGCGGAGCGTTGTGAGTTCGAGGCCAGCCTGGGCTACAACGCGAGCGAAAGGTCGGCCTGAGCTACATAGTGCGACCCTACCTAAAAAAACCAGGGAATTTGGCTCAGTGCCTTAAGCGCCTGCTCTGGCAGGCGTGAGGTTGTGAGTTCAATGTCTGGTGCCGCAAAAAAAAAAAAAAAAAAAAACAACAAAAAAAAAACAAGATAGATAACTATACTACTAATCTCTAAATTCATCAAAAAGAACAGTTTGTGCTTTAATTGTTTGATCATTATTTTCATATCTAAACCTTGTAATCTGAACAACTACTTCTAAAATAACAATATGCAATATATTAACTAGTGTTAACTTCCTACTATTTTTGAAATTGTGTATCATTTCTAACCTTTTATTTTTTTTGCTTTGTTTTCAAAATTAAAAAATGAAAAAGATTTAGGCATGTTTGCCATAAACACAATAGATAAAATCATGATATTGGGCATCATTCATGCATGTGTTTAATTGTTGATCTTCCACGGTCTTTTCTGTATCAATTAACAGACAGTTGCAAATTATTAAACTATAGTCATAGAAATTTATATATTGGAACAAAAATAAACAGTATTAACTTTAGCATTAGCTTGCAACCTATTACCATTAAGGCTTGAGAAAGTCACTTAATATCTCTGGTTTCCTACATGTAATCTGAAGATAATAATTCTATTAGGGAAATGGTTGTTTTGCTTTATTTTTTGAGACAGAGTTTTGCTACATAGTTCAGGCTAGCCTTGAACTCACTATATAGCCCAGGTTGGCCTTGAACTTACAGCAACCCTCCTGCCTCAGCCTCTTGAGTGGTGAGATTATAGGCATGCACCACCATGCCTGACCATTGTGGGCATATGTTTTTATTTATTTATTTATTTATTTATTTGATACTGGGGCTTGAACTCACAACCTCATCCCTGCCAGGTAGGCACTTAAGCCACTGAGCTAAATCTCCAGTAATTGTGGGCATATGTTGATGAGGAAAGACAGAGTACATTTCAGGTTCCATTAATGGCCTAATTGTTTATCCCTTACATATTCAAGCCCTTTGTCTGTTGATTTTGTAGGTTTTCTCACAAAAGATGTGAGAACCTTATGTTTCTCCAATCTTTGATTTTGAATTTAGCCATGTGGCTTTACTCAATGGCATGCTGTAGGACAAAGTGTAACTGAAATATGTAAAACTCCATTCAGTTTGCTGTCTTGTTCTATTGTCATCAACATAGAAAGAATATTCCTGGTCTTCCCTGTTGGTTTCCAGAAGAAAGATAAAAAAACAAAATTGGACCAGAACAAACCACCTTGGCTGGCCCAGCCAGAACAGACAACTTCTATACAAATTCCAGATCCATGAGCAAGACCATCTTGTTTAGAAAAACTGCCCAACTGTGTACAACCTCCATCAATCAATGTTTAATTATTTACACACTCATTTGGGTACTTGCTGCTTTAAACCACTGATTTTTGGAATTACTTTAGAGTCTTTTTTGTGGCAGTAAATATGCATGTCAGGGACTTAGCACAGTTCTTGGCACGTGACTGTCCTTTAACAAATCTTAGTTGTCATTTTGTTTTATAGTTAAAATGCAATTAACATTCTGTACAGTGTACCCTACAATGCAAAACATGCAGCTATTAGAAAACATTTGAATAATTGATTGTTTCTCTTTGGTGTTGCAGACATCACTTTTGGAATAAGCAGTGAAATAAATCCTTCAAAATGAATTCACTTACACTTTTGCAAGTTGATTGCTATATTATTCCATTGTAAGTATAACTTCCTCCTACTAATGCTAGTATGAATAATGTGTGTTCACTGAAAGGAAAATATATTCCATGAATATTCAAATAAATTAATTTAGCAACACAGAGTCTCATCTTTTTATTAACTTCCCACTCATCATCTTATGTATTTTGTATGTCGCTGCCAATGAAAGGGAAGAATTTTAAAATATTCGCTTCCTGGTCCAGAGATCAGCTTGAGGAATTTGTTTGAGCTTTATGTTGTAGCCTTAATAATACATGTGTATTCAAGACTTTATCTTTAAAATTATCTTGACCATTCATTTTGTGCTACAATCATCACAGTCTGTCAATTTAAATTTATTGGGTTTAAAGTTTTCTCCCTTTATCAGATTTATCTTCCAACTTACACACTGATACTGTTAACTTTCTTGTCATATACTAAAATCTATTTCTTTGTTGATATTCAGTAATATTCAATTCAAGTAACTGACACTGCTTTTTTGAAAATTTTTCATGTCTCCTAATAGCTTGTATTAGCTTGTAATAAAACTCTTTAGAACATATTTTACATTAGTAGTAACTGACTCTATGTAAAATTTTGTATTTGGAGGAAGTGGCAGGGATACAGATGCATAGTAGGTCACATTACAATGGATGGAATAATGCTTGCTTTTTATAACTTCTTACCTCCACAAAGAACATCAGATATACTTAAATCTGTAGCTTGATTTTTACACACATAAGTTGTAGCACTATAAAGTAAATGCTTTCAAAGGCTTGTAAGTTATATACGGTACTGCACATGTTATGCAAAAGATAAAAGTTTGAGTAAGGTAGGACAAAATTTTTAACCATTTGAGGACAATTTAGAAACCATTCAAATATCTTAAATACATTTTAGAACTTGAGAGACCAGATGAGTAAGGAGGTAAAACTTATACACGACTAGTTTGGATAGAAAGCAATATACAGTCAGAGAGGAATTGGGCCCTCAAGGAAGTCAGTACAAAAAATAAAAACATCATAATTGTAGGTAGAAGCAAGTCTAAACAGATCCAGGTCTAGCATGAAAAAACAATGGCAAGGCCTGCGCATGTCTCCCTAGAGGTAAGCACCAATCTATGATTATAATGTAATTGACACTGCCTGGTACAGTGAACCTGGATAGCCATTAGACACATAGGTGTGCTGCCAAAACATCAGGACCCATACTCTTCTCTTTTCAAGAATTTATTTGATCTGTCTATGTACCTTTACTATGTGTTTTATTTTCCTATTCAGTCAATATTAGCCAGATGTCTATATTTATAATCCTATAAATCAATTGTAGTTTGACCCACATTATATTCCCATTGTGATTTTGCTATATAAATTACTGCTGACAAAGGGCCTCAGTGGCCAGTCAATCAAGATCCCTCTGTAAATTCAGCGATCCTTCTTCTCCTGATTTCCAATAAAACTTTCTAAGCTTCCTCCTTATTATTCAGTGTTGTGAGGCCACAAACTTGGCACATTTTACACCTAATAGGTTGAATTATATTTTTCATATATTCAAACCAGCAGTTATTCACTTATGCCCAGCTTCAGCTAACTAACTTCCACTTATTTATGTTTGCATTTACATCAATAACAGAGAGCTAAATTTAATTTTGATTGTCTATATGCATCAGATCCTCTTCTACTTATTGCAAGACTTTACTGTATTATTTATTCCCTCTTCTATCTGTACTTTATTTTCTATGGATCTTTGCTTTAGAACCATGTGCTAAACTTTTCTTGCTTAAAAATACCTTCCACTAAACTTGTATCACCCTTTGTCTATAACTCTTTTTATCACATGCAAAATGTTTTAAGGAGTATTTTGCAATTATCTTTGATTCCCTAGCTGTAGTTTAAATAATTTCAGTCTAGCTTCTATTTCATTGTGTAGCAAATATATATCTGGAAATGGATTCAAAATCAATGTCAATTTCAAAATATTTATCATTGATGATTTTTATTGTAAAGAAAATAAAACAAAACAAAATAAAGCAAGTCAGAACAGAACAATGCAAGTGATACAGGACTTCAAATTAAGACAACAGGAAATCAACAATGGCTACCATAGTGTGCCTCATATTCTTCAAAATAACTGTTCATACCATCACAGACAATAAAACCAAGCAAAAAATAATAGAATAAAACCAATCAAAACAAAAGAATGAAAGTACTACAGGACTTCAAAACAAGATAATAGTAAATCAACAATGGTGACAATAAAGTCACTTGTTTTCTTTAAAATAACTGCCCATACTATCATGCATAATAAAATCTAATAAAAAAGAATAAAACCAATCAAAACAAAAGGATGAAAGTACTACAGGACTTCAAAGCAAGATGATAGGAAATCAACAAAGGCTACCATAATATCTCTTATTTTCTTCAAAATAGCTGTCCATACTGTAACACATAATAAAATCAAACAAAACAGAATAAAGCCAATCAAAAGAATAAAAGTAATATAGGACTTCAAAGCAAGGTAATAGTAAGTAAGCAATGGTTACCATAATGCATCCTATTATCTTCAAAATAGATGCCCATACCATTAGACACAGTAAAATCTAACAAAACAAGACCTAATAAAATCAAACCTAACAAAATTATGAGAATGATACAAGAATTCAAAACAAGATAATAGGAAATTAACAGTGGTTAAAACTTTCCCTTTTTAGGCATTTCCTTCCCTATCACTTTCATAATATCTATTGTGCTTTTTGGATCCCACTAATTTCTTCAGTTTTTTATGCTAGGGTGATAACTTGGTGTTCACTTGTATGAGTTCAAAACATTTCACCCATGAGGATGATCTCCAGTTGCATCCCTTACCTGCAAGAGCCATGAGATTATCCTACTTTATAACTGGGTAGCTTTACATTGTATGACAATACCATATCTTTCTTATCCATTCTGTGGTTGATGAGCAAGTTACCCTTGCTTTTTTCTGGTCTCTTGTCCTGTGGAAAAATTGTTTTCTTTCCTTTGATTTTCAGTCTATGAATTTCCTTTTGAGTTAAATGTGTTTCTTGTATACAGTATATTGATGAATCTTGTTTCTTGATCCACTCTCTGTGTTTCTTTATGTTGGTGAGTTAAGGCGATCTACATTAATGATTACAACTGGCATGCATTGGTTCGTCTCTGCCATGCTATCCTCCTGCTGTTGGCCCTCCACTTTTCCCCTTCATTCAATTGCCTGTCTTGTTTGGTGATCCTCTCCACTTTTGTTCCTGGAACCATGGTAATCTTTGTCTCTCCTTTAGCACTCTTTGTAGGGTTGGTTCAGTGGTCATGAATTCCTTCAGTTGTTCTTTATCACGGAAGTATCTTATATTTCCATCAATTTTGATTGACAGTTTTGCAGGTTACATCAAACTGTGTTGGAGGATGTTTTCTTTCAGGATTTGAAACACTTCACTGCAAACTCTTCTTGACTTAATGGTTTGTGTTGAGAAGTCTACCATGATTCTGATGGGCTTTCCTTTATATGTGATCTGTTTCTTTTCTCTAATAGCTTTCAATATTCTATTCTTGTGCTGAATTTCTGGTATCTTGATTACTATATATCTGTTGTACATTTATTTTTGTTATGGCTAGTTGGAGTTCTATATGACTCCCTTATCTGTATGCCAGATCCTTTTCCCATGTTTGGGAAGTTTTCTGCTATTGCTTCTGTAAATAGTCTTTTTATTTCATTTGTGTTGTCCACTGCTTCTTTGCTGATACCTATCACCCTTTAATTATTTTTCTTTGCATCATCTTGCAGCTGTTGAATTGTTATTTTCTGGTTCCATGTTATTTTTGAGAGATCTTTCCTTTCACGATCACTAGCTGTGATCTTCTCTTCAAGATCTGAAAGTCTATCTCCAGTCTCTTTCAAGCAGTTTTGCCAGCTTTTGATTGACTTTTTAATTTCCTGGATATCTCTTTGAATCTGTTTCATGCATTGCACTTCCTTCCTATATTGTTCATTCAAAGCTTCCATCATTTTCCTGTGCTCCTCTATTTTATCTATGTCCTCCTTAGATATGCTCAGCAATTCTTTCATTATGCTTGTGATTTCTTCTTTTGCCTGAGACATTACTTCAGATCTGATTACTTTTATAGTCTCATGAAGTTGCTATACTCTTGGAGATTTCAGATGTGTGACTTCCATTTTCTTCCATGACTATATCTCCCAGACTTGTTCTGTGTGATCTGGAGGTCTGAGGTTTCCTTTTGCTCCTTCCTCTTGACATTGTCCTAGGTTCCTCCCAACAAGCCAGTTATGGGGTCCCAGGCACTTTCCATGTTGGCTGCCCCTCTACAGTGTAGGGGAATGGGCCAGGTACCTGGGTTTCTCTGAATCTAGGTTCCCAGGTTGATAGCAGGGCATGGGGCAGGCTTCTCCAGACCCATGCAGCTATACTGAAGCTTTCCTAATGGCCAGGGTTGTGTGGTGGCTGGGATGCTTCTTCTGTGAGTCTACATATCTACACCAGGACTCCCCTGATGGTGGCAGGCACACAGGTGTGTTTGTCTGATTCTCCAGCTGGGCAATTGCTGTCCACAGGAAGCAAGCTTTCCAATGGCAGCAGTGGTGCTCAGGGGCACATCTGGCTGCATGTCCCTGCCTGCACTGGCTGCCCACAGGCAGCCTACACTACTAGTTTTAAAGACTATCTAAAATAAAATTACAATTATTAAGGCCTCACTGGTGGAAGAATTGAAAAATAGGCCAAGGGTACAGAAAAGGGAGTCCAGAAATAGGTTCACTATGTAGTCACTTGATTTATAAGTAAAATTCCACTGTGATTAAGTCAGATCATGGACAAATCTAATTGCAATGTATCATAGACCTAAATGTGAAAAATGATAATAGAAGTTTTAAAACAGATGCTAACTATGCCCCATAGACAAAATCAAACATTCTGTCTCTTTTTATAAGTAAAATTTTAATGGAAAACAGACAGCTCATTCATGTATATATTGTTTTTTATTGATTTCACTGTACTTTGGCAGAGTTGACTTGTGATGACAGAGATTATGTCTTGCAAACATATATACTTAGTATCTGCACAGACTCTGTTCTAGAATATAGTGTCATATCTTTATGACTATGGAGTGGTAATATTTTTGTTATATAAACAAAAAAAGAAATAATAACAAGATGAAATTATGTAAGATTAAATAAATAAATTGAATTTCATTAAATTAAGAATATCTGTTTATGAGGACTTATATCTAGAATAGAATAAAAACACAGAGCAATTATTAAGAAAAAGACAAATTATTCAATTTTAAAGTGAGCTTGGAATTTGGATAGACATATTTCCAAAGAAAACAAGCGAATGATTAATCACCATATATGATGACACTGAACATCATTAGTCATTAAGGAAATACAAAGCAAAACCATATAGACATACCTACTTCATAGTTTTAAGGTGACTAGAAATAAAAAAGGTGGACAAAACCAACTGTGGACAAATACATGAAAAAATTGGAATCCTCATATGCTGCTGATGGGAATGTAAACTAGGATATGTGTCCATGTCCTATTTTGAGAACAGTTTGCTAGTTTCTTAAATACTTAAACATTTATCAAAGGATCCAGAAATTCTCCTCAGTACAGTCCTAGGAGACTAGCAAACATTTCTCATACACAAATGTTTAAAATAGCATAATCCAAATACTTGACAAGTAGCAACCATCCATGTCATTCAGTTGATGGATAGATAAGAAATGTGGTATATTTACACAACAGGAAGCATTTTGCATTTATTTTTTTATATATGTGATAGATATTGAATATAATAATAGAGTACTGTGTTATGACTCCATACATGTGTAAAACAGTTTAAATATTTATCTTATTATTATTAAACATTATCTTATTATTATTTCCCTATGATGAAAAATTTTACCATCCTTTCTTCTAGCTTATAAAATGAGACGCTATTCAGCCACAAAATGGATAAAAATTGCTGATAGATACAATGACATGGATGAACCTTGAGGACATTATGCTAACTTAAAGAAGCCAGACACAAAGACTGCATTTTGTATGATTTTGTTAATACATAATGTTCAAAGTAATCAAATATACAGAGTAGAAATAGTAGATGACTAGCTGTCAGTATTGGGTGAAGTGTCTGCTACTGAGCATGAGGTTGCTTTTTGCATAGGGAAAATATTCTAGAAATATAGAATGTTGACAGTTGTTAAACTTTTTGAATATTGCCAAATCACTGAATGGCATCCAATAAAATGGTGAATAACATAGTATATCAATTTCTGCTAAACTTTTAAAATTCTCAAAAATATCTAATCATTGCTGTATATATGATACTGTAGTACTAGTCTGCTGATCAATTAAAATAGATTATTCAAACAGGCTTTGAAATACAGTAATTGTATTTTAATAACCTAACACATACAAAAACTCACAATGAGCTATCACTATGTACACATGAAACTGTGGGGCACAAAATATATAGCACCGAGTGTTAACAAGCATGTTGGATGACTGGACTTTTCATTTTTGGAAGGTGGAAGTATAATGTATGCAGCCTTCTGAAAAAATTTAATTGATTTTTTGGGCATTTTTTAATATATTAAATATATTATACAAGCTTACATTAGGATAAGCTAAATATATACTTGGCTTATGACCAAGAAATTCTACTTCCATATATATAACCAAGAAAAATGGGTGCATGTGTTCAAAAAAGATGCATAAAATAATGGTCATAATAACTTTATCCACAACTTTCAAACTAGAAATGACCAAAATGTCAATTTGTAAGTGAATGGATATAAATGCTGTGGTAAAATCATAAATTTTGAAATACTGAAAAGTGAAACTTTAAATTAAAAAAGTGAAAATCTGCTGATACTATAGAGCATGAAAAAATCAGAGAAAAACCATGCTTAATTAAAGAACCTAGACATGAAAACATGATAGTGCATGATTGCATTTATAGTACGTAGAAGAAAAAAGCCCATGGTGCTATAAACCAACCACGTTTGTCAGTGGAGAGAAGTAGAAAATAAATTGATTAGGGCACCCACTTTAATTTGTTTAGAAAACTTGCTACCTTTTTCTTATTTTAAAAAATTATTTTGTATCATTTTGTTTGTTATAAATGATTATCTTGCTGTGAATTAACAACAGTTGGTAGATGATATTTTGACACGATTGTTCTAAAAGAACCTCAGACTTTAATCTTACACTTTTTCAATTTAAGCAAAATAATTTTGTTTCTTCAAAATTTCACATGTTGTCCTTAAAATCTTTGAATGGCTCCCCATTGTGGAAAGCAGTGGTGTTTGTTTGCTACTCCAAGTGTAGTTTGGAAAAATCAGGAACTTTAAAAAATTATTTTTCATAATAGCTCAAGAAATCAGAATGCTGAGAGAGTGCTCTCAGGGCAAAGACATTATTTAATTCTGCTTAATATTTTTCTATTATAAACTAAGGGGGAACTGCAGTTCAACTACTTATTGTCTGAACCAGCTATGTTTCTTTATGTGACTATGTTGCCTCTACCTGATTTATCTTTTTTGAGAGATCTTTCCTATGACAATTAGTTTAAGTGTAACTTATTTACAAATATGTCACTTACTTTCCTTGTCCCTAAGCAGAGTTAGAGTCTTCATAGTCCCTTACTACTATATACTATTGCAGTTATACTAGTTTAAGAATAGTTGTGCATTTTATTTATATTTTTATCTTAGTATTTAATAGATGTATAGGATAAAAATCCTTGAAATAAACATTAATTATTTTGAGAATTTACAGGAGCATAATCTCTGACTGCTCTTAGCCAATTTAACATAACATGAAAATTTCTCAGAATAAAGTATTCATATTTTAAAAATCTGGAAAAATACAAATGCAGAAATCAGCATGAGTAAATTTTGTTCATACAAAGTAAAATGCAAAGGAGTAAATATATATATATATATATATATATATATATATAACAATCAGAAAGATACACAGCATTATGAAAATTATACATAGCTGATATTGTATTCTTGGTCAAAATTGAGAAAAGTAACTATGGCAGTTATATACATCAAAAGTGTTATGGTGACACCAAAGAGAGCTTCTTAAACAAAGCAGTTTCTTGTGTGAAGCAAATTTACAAAAAGGTAATTCTGAATATTTGCCACCCCTTGAACACAAATTCTGGCATCACTTTTAAACAAAAAAATTGTGTAAAAATTGAAGGACAATAATCAAGTATAGTGTCTTTTTACAATTTCACTATTTTGCCTACTGAAGCATAGATTGCATCAAAAAGTGATGAGGAAAGTAGGCAATATATCTAAGATAAAAGCTCAGTGTTGATGCTTCTTGCTCTGAGCCCAGCATGTCAGGATTATTTTTTATTAAATGTAGAATGATTATGGGCATCGGTATAGCCAATTCTAGCAAAAAAGTAACCCTAAAAGAGGTTGTGGAAGAGATGATTCTAAAAAATATTTGCCATATTATTTACTCACTTGATAGGAAAAAGGCAGAATCATTTCATGCATTCTAGTGTAGCACTGATTTGCCAAGGTGAAAACACAAGGTAATCTTTCGCAGGTTCTTTTTTACAATATATGCAATTGTTGTATAAATTCAGTGGTACCACAGTTCACGAATACTTTAGCTTGCAAGCAATTTGATTCACAAAAGCACTTTTTTTTTCTTTCTTTCTTTCTTTCTTTTTTTTTTTTTTTTTTTGGTTTGTAAACTCTAGCCAACTTTCCCATGCAAACACAAACATAGCCATCTTTTCCAAAATCATAGAAAAAATTAACTTCATGAACCAAGCTACCATTCCTTTCTAAATCCAAAGAAATATTTCAGTAGTATGGATTATTTAAAAATTCTTAATAGATATGGGACTGTAAATTTTCCCTATTTAAATCATGTAAAAATGCCTTGTGCTTTGTTGTCACTGACAGGGCTTAAAAAAAACTTGTGAAAGAATTTAGCATCCTACTTTAAAGCTTTAATGCAAAGTTGAGGACTTGGAACTGTGGGGAGTACTACTGTTGCTGATGGCAAGACTAAAAGTGTATCATATTTTTCTACATGTATTCATACTGGGTTTCTGGTAAAAGTCACTTTGGCTTATTTTTTTTCTGCTCTTTATCATTTTTCCCTTATTTTCCTGGGTATGCACTCTTGCTAGTCTTTCTGAGACCTACACTATGTTACTCTGGGAAATAAAAAGAACAAAGTGAATTATTTATCAATCTGTAGTGTCTTCATAGTCCCAACTCCAGCCTTGCAGTTTTATTTATTCCATATAACCACTGTCCTACTTTGATAAGATACATATTAAGTGTAATGGCTTGAACCAGAATATTGTTTCCATAGCTCTCTGACAAGGATTCATATTGAAAAAAACTTCCCTTGTCATTTTTAAAGCAACTTTGGTCATATAGATCTGAGAACTACACGCTTAGGGTAGTTTTCTTCTCAGGAAAATTGACTGACTGCTTTTCAGCTTTTGGCCTCCCTGTGAGGCAGCATGAATCAGTGCACACCTCAAGACACCTCAGTTTTATTTTGGTAATTATTTCTAATTTTTCCAATGCCAATTATTAGCCATTTTTCATGGTTTATTTAGTATTCCATGCTTTTAAATTTAGTTATCAAACAAAGGCACTAAACACAATTCTTATATTAAAAGTTACATTCTTAGTTTTAAAATATTTAAATATTCTTTGGTCAAATGATAAAAAAGAAATAGTAATTTGTGGCTTTCTGATCACCATAACAAATGATGAAATCATTCCTTTGGTTTGTTATTTTGAGGGAATGTTTTATTAAAATATTATATTTTTTAGTTGAAGCATTAATTTTATTCTAGAATCATGATAGCACAATGTTGTGTGCTATCCTTGGGGTTTTGATTAGTGCTGAGTACAATTTTATAAACTGCAGAATATGAAAAGTATGTGTACGTGCTATCTTCCCACAGTTTGAAATTTGACGCCTACTAATTTATTTGTGCCCATAAATGGTCTATTATTATTTTAATACCATAGTTCTTAAGTCTTACTAGCATAGGAAACAGTATATGTCTATATATTCTTCCCAGTGGAAAAAAAATAATCCATACACAGTGTTTTCCTCCAAATTTTCTGACAGTAACTTTAACTTTTACTTACTTTTGGATTTTGATAATGCCAATTATCCTTATATAGCTCCAGAGAGAAGAGTATTTTCTCTAATGGGGCCAAGAAATACACAAGAATTCCCTAGACTATCAGATTGCATAAGTGTGACTATCTTAAGAAACCTAAATATTTTTGTCTTTCTTTTGCTATCTGACTTAAATCTTTTTTTTAATTTTAAAAAGCAAAACAGAAAAAAGGGTAAAAATAATACAGAATTTCAAAAAAAACAGTAAGAAATCAATACTAGTTAATATATTACAAACTGTTATCTTAGAAGTTGTTGTTCAAGTTATGAGACTTGGCATAAAAAATGATCAGAGAATCAAACAATGACAGCACAAACTATTTTTTGATGAACTAACAGTTAGTAGTATAGTTATCTGTCTTGCATACTTATACATACATACAATTATGAGTGTATACCTACATACATATAATCTTTTCCTTTCTTCTATTTCTCCTTTCCCCATCCCAGCTGTTCTTTAAGATTGAGCACTTTCTTTCCCTTTCATTGTTACACTTTTCCATTTCTGAACACAATACCGTACATCCACTTCTTGAAGGAGGAGAAGTTTGTTTGACTCGTACTTTTAGTGGCATCAATCAATACTCAGCTGGCACCAAGGGATAAACAACATAACAGAATTGCATGGTAGACAAAAGCCATTAATGCTCTGGTGTCCAGAAAGCAAAAGGAGGAGTCATGGAGGAGATATACACTTCTAGGTCATGGCCTCAGTGACCTTCCTTCAACTAAGCCCCACCTCCTAACATTAAGTAATTTATAGCACCACCATTATCTGATCATCTTCCAAAAGCACCAACTCTAAACACACAAATGATATGGGGGACATTCTAGATGTTAACCATAACACTCTGTCCCTGGTCCCCAAAAAGATTAATGTTCATCTCATTATGCAAAATGCATTTATTCTGAGTCAACAAAGTCTTAATAGTTCCAGGACTGTTCAAAAAATCAAGTCCAAAGTTTCTTCTGTGACTGAAGTCAAACTCAGCTGTGATGTTCTGTAAAATTAAAAAGAAATTAAACCACTGCTGACATACAATTGCTTAGTGTAAATGTCCCCATTCACAAAAGAAGACGTGGGGACATAGAAAGCATTGGGATCAAGACAAGACTGAAACCCAGCAGGGCAAGTATTAAATTTTGTACCCACAATTACAGCACACAGGGCAAGTTGTGGTGAGATATGAACTCCAAGGGGCTTGGACAACCACACTCCTACAGCATTGCCACTTGCAGTCTACATAACATATTCCTTGGGGGTGGCTTTGCTCATGGCCTGCAGCTTTCCTCAGCAAGCAATCTATGATCCTGATATCTGCAACTTCTTGGGGTCTTCACTGCACTTTCAACTTCACTCTCACAGCCTCACACACTTTCCTCTCAGATCCACGCTGGTTGGACTCCCAGGATTTTCTTTATAGTCTGGTTAGAATTCTCCCTGACTCCACATCTCTTGATTTTACATATTGAAATATCACCAACATGTAGATGACATCAAATTCTTCCATCAGCTCAACCATTAGTCATGACCCCTTTGATCATGACTACAGAGGCCTCTGAGTACCTGAATAGCTCTGCGTTATGAAATGAATCTCAATAAATCAATTAGACAGATAGCTTTCCTTGAGTAAGAGGATCAGGGGTTCTCTTCTCAAATGAAAGTTTTACAGTTTTGCACCCTTGAATGTGCAGTAAGTGGAGACTTGCAAATTTTTGAGATGACCTCAAAGCACCTTTCCTATTATCTTGGTATAAAGTATGTTTCAAGGTAAATAGCATGGGAAGATTAGAGCCCACACCTTCCCAGTGCAAGTACTGAGATCCAGCTAAAAGGCAACATGGGAAGACATAGAGACCTACAGGCAAGTCAGTCACACAGCAGGACCTCCAGTCAGGGTTCACAGGATGGAAAAGCAGGATGAGTGGCTTGAAATTGTCAGAAGCAACATGAACAACACTAGTCAACAGGTGGGACCAACAACCAGCATGGGAAGAAGCTGGGACTTGGCAACTTACCATTTTCTCTCAATTTTGCTTTATTTGGTTTTATTCTCTCTTCTTTGTTTTTTCTTTCTCTTCTTCCTCTTTTCTCTTCTTTTCTTTTCTTTCTTTTTTTCTTTTCTTCTCTCTTTTATAAACAGCTGGACAAAGCTCCAGTCACAGGAAACTAATCCCATTCCCCAAACTCAGAGACTAAATTCAGATAATCCCTCAAATACTCCTTTATTCTTTCTTTTCTATCCCCTTCTCTAGTTTACCAAACCTGGCATAAACACCTTTTGTCCTTCAGCCTTGCTCCTACTTCTTTCCCAGTTGTCTTTGCTTTATACACTATCCTCTCTAAATTACCCCACTACAGGGTAAAACCACTCTATCAGGGGAAAACATTTTGCCTACAAACTCCTAATTTATGATTGGTTCTCCTATAAAACTATAGACATTGTTCTTATGGTATAAAGTGCAAAATCAATAGTTACCACAGTCTGTCTGCTTCTAAACTGTGCTTGATGCTATTGTTATTGCCAACTTTGCTAGCTTACTCAGGATATCACATCTGTTGTAATCATTTGTTTTCCCTTCTGTAGCAATACTGGGAAGCTCTGGGGTAATAACTTCACCACAGCCATACAGCAAAGGAATGGGGACTGAGCCAAAAAGATATCAACATCTCACTCATAAATAACTGGGAAGGTAGGATCTTGGAAAAGAAACAAACTAAGAACTTCCTACACAAAGAAGACATCCCTGAAGAACAGACTTTTCCTAGAGAGGCTTTGATACTAGGGATATAGCTACCTACTACAAAAAATCAGAAGGATCATTACAGAAAACAAAATAAAAACTTTTCGAAATAAAAAATGACAAGAAGAAAAAGCGAAGTGCAATCTCAGATCTCCAGCCCACCCAGAACAAGTCGACAAGACTTCAAAATAGAAGAATTTGGAGAACACACACCTGAAATGTCTGAAATGATAGCCATGGAAGTAAAGAAAAAAATTGATAAGGCTTTAGAGGAAATCAAATCAGAAATAATATCTCAAGTATAAAATGAAATGTCAGCATTTACAAAGGAATTGCTCAACAAATCTAGGGTAGAGCTAGATAAAAAAAAAAAGATGATGATATGAAGAAGAGGGAAACCATGAATGATCAATATAGGAAAAAAATAGAATGCAAATAAAATAAAAATCAAACAGATACCCAGAGATACTCAGGAAATTATCAATTTCATTGAAAGCTGGAAAACGAATTGAATGGATGACAGATTTTCAGACCTTGAAGACAGGATCACAGCTAGTGAACATGGTAGAAAAATCTCTTGAAAATGACAAAATATCAGGAAATAATATTGCAACAACTACAAGATGATGCAAAGGAAAATAGTATAAGATTAATTGGTGTAAAGGAAAAAGCAGGAGTCAACACAAATGACATAAAAATATATTTGCAGAAGTAATAGCAGAAAATTTCCCAAGCATGAGAGACAAATCTGACATACAGATAAGTGAGGTGTGTAGAATGCCAATTAACATTAACCAAAGTAAATCTACAGCCAGACATATAATAATCAAGATCCCAGAAATTCAGAACAAGAAGAAAATTTGAAAAGCTGTTAGAGGAAAGAAACAGATCGGCTACAAAATAAAGCCCATCAGAAACACAGCAGACTTCTCAAAACAAGCCCTCAAGTCAAGAAGAACTTGGAGTGAAGTATTTGAACGCCTGAAAGAAAACAACTTCCAACACAGATTGATGCACCCTGCAAAACTGTCCTTCAACATTAATGGTGAAATAATATATTCCCATGACAAAGAACAACTGAAGAAATTCTTGACAGCAAAATCAATGCTACAAAGGGTACTGAACAATAATCTACATAGACATAAATAAGAACACTATTCCAAGAACAATAACAGAAAAAAACCCCATCAGGGAAAGTAGTTAAACAGAGGGGAAAATTAGAGAACCAATGGCAGGAAAATAACATGACACACATAAAACAATATATATCAGTTATAACCATCAATGTAAATGACATCAATTCAACAACTAAAAGAAGCAAACTGAAAGAATGGATCCAGAAACAAGACTCAACAATATGCTGGATGCATGAAACACATTTAACTCATAATGAAAATCATAGACTAAAAGTCAAAGAATTGAAAACAATACTCCATGCAACAGGAACCCAAAAGAAAACTATTATGTTTGCAGACAGTGTGAACTTCAAGAATGATCAAAAAGGACGAAGAAGGTCACTACATATATGTTAGAGGAAAACATCAAGAGGAAGATATAACAATCATAAATATATATGTGCCAAATATGGGAACACCCAACTATATAAGACAAACAGAACTGGACATGAAAAATCATATAAGCAATAACACAATTGTATTGAGGGATCCTCATAACCCATTGTCATAAAGAGATAGATCAGCCAGACAAAAAATCAGCAAAGAAATATCCGAACTCAAAAAACCTGGGAATAAATGGATTTAGTAGAAATTTATGGAGTGTTTCACCCAACAACATCAGTATATATATTCTTCTCTGTTGTACATGGAACATTCTCCAAAACGGACCATATACTAGCCCTTAGAACATGTAAGTAACTGCAAAGGAATCAAAACTATCATATGCATGTTAGCAGACCAAAATGCAATGAAATTGGAAATTACTGACAAAAGAAATTACAAAACTTCCATAAGCACATGCAAATTAAATACCACTTCCTGAACAAACAATGGGCCACAGATGAAAGTAAAGAAGAAATTAAATAATACCTACAATCAAATGTAAGTGCAAATACAACTAACCAGAACCTGTGGCATGAAATGAAAGCAGTCATAAGAGGCAAATTTATAGTGGTGAATTCTCATATCAGGAAAATAGACCAAGTACAAACAACCTAATACTGTACCCCAGGCTTCCACAAAAACAAGAGCAAGTCAAAACCAAAACCCATATAAGGGAGGAAATTATACAGATCAGAGCAGAAATTAATGCAATGAGGACTAGGAAAACAATACAAAGAATTAATGAATCAAAGAGTTGGTTCTTTGAAAGAATAAATAAAGTTCATAAACCCCTAACCAACCTTAACAAAAAAAAGGACAGAAACAACTTAAATTCATGCAATGAGGAATCAAAAGGGTGAAATGACTGAAGATTCTATGCAAATTCAGAAGATCATCAATACCTAGTTCAAAATCCTTTACTTGCATAGGATGGAGAACACAGAATAAACCGACAGTTTCCTAGGAATGAATGAATTACCAAAGTCGAAAGAAGATAAAAGAAATTTCCAATAACCCAATATCAGTTATTGAAAATGAAAGCATAATTAAAAATTTACCAAAAAAGTAAAGTCCATGTCCTGATTGATACTGAATTCTACAGGAGATTTAAGGAAGATTGAATGTCAATACTCTTCAAACTCTTTAATTAAAATGAAATGGAAGCGATTCTCCCTAACGCATTCCTGGCAGCAGGTAATACGCTGATACCAAAACTAGAAAAGACCAAACTGAAAAGGAGAATTAGAGGCCAATCTTCCTAATGAACATAGGCGCTACAATTCTCAATAAAATACTAGCAAACAGATTAAAGCAAACCATTAAGAAGATTACTCAACGTGTCCAAGTGGAATTCATCTCAGGAATGCAGGTATAGTTCACCATATGCAAATCAATACGCATAATACACCATATCAACAAAGACAAGGACAAAAGTCACACGATCATCTCAATAGATGCAGAAAACACTTTTGAAGATGTCTAATACTCATTCATGGTTAAAAAAAACCTACAGAAAATTGACATAGATTGTCTTTACCTCATTCTAATAAAAGACATCTATGACAAATCAACAGAGAACATCATACTCAAAGGACAACAACTGAAAACTTTCAATCTAAAATCAGGAACAAGACAAGGATGTCTACTATCATAACTCCTATTCAATGTATTTTTGGAAACATTAGCCAGAGGAATTAGACAAGAGAGAGAAATAAAAGGAGTAAGAATAGGAAAGCATGAGGTTAAATTATCATTATTCGCAGATGAGATGATACTTTACATAGAAGACCCCAAAACTCCACCAAAAGACTTCTAGAATTTATAACCAAGTTCCAATGCATAGTTGAATACAATTTCAGCACTCAAAAGTCAATAGTACTTCTACATGCAAAAAACAAATCATTGAGAGAGAAATTAGGGAAACCACATCCTTCACCATAGCATCCAAAAAAAAACAAAATACTCAGGAGTCAGTCTAACGATGTAAATGATATATACACTGAAATTTATAGTACTCTGAAAAAATAGATTGAAGAAGATACCAGAAAATGTAAAGACATCTACTACTCATTGATAGGAAGAACCAACATTGTGAAAATAGCCACACTACAAAAATTGTTATATAGATTGTACACAATTCCAATCAAAGTACCATTATCATATCCTACAAATCTGCAGAAAATTTTCCTAAAATTCATATGGAAAAAGAAGAGAATAGCAAAGGCCATCCTGGACAAAAAAGCCAAGACAGGAGGCATTACAATCCTTGACTTGAAATTATCCTATGAAGATACTGTGATAAAATCAGCATGGTACTGGCAAAAAACAAAAACAAAAACAAAACAAAAAGAACCAGACCTGAATATAAGTGGAACAGATTAGAAGATGCAGACACTGCTACAAACAAATTCAGCTACCTTATTTTTGACAAAGGAGCCAAGCATGTTCATCCAAAGAAAGAAAGTCTCTTTAATAAATGGCGCTGGAAAATCTGGCATTCGACATGCAGAAGACTAAAACTAGACCCATGTTTATCACCATGCACTAAAATAAGTCAAAATGGATCAAGCATCTAAATATTAAAATAGAAATACTAAATTTACTAGAACAGAAAATAAGTAGAAGTCTCAAGAACATAGGAGTAGGCAGAGAGTTCATGAACAAAACCAAACTGCACTGAAAGTACTTCAAACAAACAACTGGGATCTCATCTTACTAAAAAGCTTTTTCACATCAAATGAAATCAGCAATGGAGTGAAAAGAAAACCCACAGACTGGTTAACAATTTAGCCAAGTGTCCCTCAGAGAAAGCACTTCTATCTAGAATACATAATGAATTGAAAAAAATAAGACCCCTCAAATTCAAAGACCCAACTCAAAAATGGGAATCTGCTATGTTCTAGAGTTGAAGCAGCATGTAATTCAGTTGTGTTCTTTCTGAATTCTCATCTGAATGCATATTTATTTAAAATGTCTATTCTGTCTGGTTGACCAGAACTTGAAAGACTGCTAGTGCTTTGAAAACTTCAATCTTTGTTCAGTTCATTGATACCCAATAGTTAGTTTTTGTCTTGGATATATGAGGTTTAGACTTATTAAGACCTTTTCACAGATTTCTAGAGCTTCACCTCTCCATGATTCCCTCTTGTCTGTTATTCTACCTTAGAATTTTCACCCATCTTCATAACACCTAATTCTGATTTCTGTCTCTTCAACTTTGTCTAAGTGCCAGGTCGTATGCTCCACCCTGTGTGATGCAGTCTGGAAAGAGATCATTCACAAAACCATGGAGATATTTGAACTCATCTCCTATGTTTCTTGTCTGTCACCAATTTTAACCTATGTCGTCCATTGTATACACTCTGAAAACTATTGTTTCATATATTTTGTCAACTTTCACTCTTTACAGTGGGAAGGCTACTTTAGGGAGGAGTGTACATGATTTTGGCTAGAAGTACCACCGTGGTCCTACAATTTATTTTTTCATTTTAAACAGTTTAAAATCTAACTCAAAGTTGACAGAGAAATATATATATATATATATATATATATATATATATATGAATCTAAGTCTATATATATATATATAAATCCAAGTATATATATGTATATGAATATATATATATATATATAGAGAGAGAGAGAGAGAGAAAGAGAGAGAGAGAGAGACTTAGATTCACCAATAACTGACACCTTAGCAAGTTTATCCCAACCCCTATTCATGGATAATTATTTTTGTTTTTATCTTTATTTATTTATTGATTGATTTTTTGCAGTACCAGGGCTCAAGCTCACAACCTTGTGCCTGCCTGGCAGGCACTTAAGCCACTGAGCCAAACTCCCAGCCCTATTTTTTTCAAGACAGGGTCGTACTATGTAGTTCTGGCTGGCCTTGCTTACGTTGTAGCACAAACCGATCTTGAACTCACAACGTTCCTCCTACCTCAGCCTCCTGAGTGCTGGGATTAAAGGCGTGCACCACTATGCCTGACTGGGTAATTATTTTTAGTTGAATAATCTGAAAAAAAGATTCAGATAGCATGAAACTTTACCCCTAAACATTTCAGTATAATATATTTTAAAAACAAGGAAATTGTGACCATAGTTTATTAACTTGATTGGATTAAGACGTGTATAGGGAAATAGTAAAGCACAATTCTTGTGTCATGAATGCATGGTGTCAGATACCTGGCCTCTAGAAAATTCCTCTCAGGAATTGTTCACCTGCTTTGCTTCCCAGTCACAGAGAACTGAGCAACTTGCACTCATCAGGCACTTCCATCATGATATTTCCACTTTGAAGTTAGCTGGCATGGACTGACTTCCCTGAAACTGTGCATTTAATTAAACCTGTCCTCTTTGGAGCTGTGGGAGTTGAGTATTCTGTTTCAGTGGCAGGAACATTGTCTAATGCAGAAAATTGCTACTGAGTATGTTCCTGTTACTATACCTAATTATGTGGTTCAGAAGCCTTTGGAAATAGATCTCAGGAGAAGTTTGTAAAGTTGGGAGATGTGGGCTAGTGAAGCCATAAAATGCTATAAGTGGAGCTTGAAGAATAATTCTGGTCTTAGCTCTAAAGGGCAGAATGTTGATAAGAATGCTGATAAAAAAGGCCAGCCTCATATGGTTTCAGATGGGAATAAGAACTCCACTGGCAATTTCACTACGGGTCATGTATGTTATACTCCAGCAGAAAATTTATCTACATTTTGCCCCATCCTGAAACTTTGTAGGAGACTGAGATTAAGGACAGGGGACTAATTGTTCTGGTGGAAGAAATTTCAAGACAGTCCAACATTTAGCCTATGGCATGGGCACAACTGCTATATTTAGCCAAATTTATAGTGAAAATCAAGTCAATAACCAGAGCAGAACAAGTTAACTGTTGGTGCAAAACTAGCCATGTGTAAAGTTGCCACCAAAGGAGGTTTGACTGCCAAGTTGACAATAGGTGGATTGTGACAGTTAATTGTGATACAGCAACTCGATTAGATTAATAAATCCCTAGAGAATACTGAAGCACAATTTCTTGTGTATCTGGGTGGTCATGAAGACATGAACTTGGGTACTATATCTCATCCCTTGCTCATTTTTCTCTGGCACTATGCCCCTATTTTGTTTCCAAGCCACCATGAAGTGTGTATATTTGGTCTGCAGCACCCTTCCACCATAATGTTTCTACCTTGGAATTGGCTGGACATGGACTATATCCCTTGAAACACCGAGCCAAATTAAAGCTCTACCCTTCGAAGTTGTAGATGTAGGGCATTGTGTCCCACGGATGGGAAATCTAATGCAAAAATTATCTTAAACAACCAAAATACCAGTATTACATGCAAGAAATTTAACATTGTTAAAGAAATATTATCAAATATTGCATATTGAAACTGTTCTCCCAAAGTATTTTAGAGCTTTATTTTTAAATCTTGGATCCATTCAAAAGTTAGTTATCATGTTTGATAGATTATCTTTCTGGATTTATTTGTTCTAAAATAGTTCTCTTTGCTTTTTGGTCTTCTCCGAAAAGGACATTTTTAAAGAGACCAGCCAAAGTATGTCAGATTGTGTCATGATAATTCAAGTTAAACATTATTTGGCAGGAAAAATCGACAGACAATACTGTGTATTTTCTATTTTTATCATATTATGAGCTTATATTATCCTTTCATTTCTTTAAAAGTGATAGTTAGTTTGATCAATTATTTAATATTTATCATTCCAGAGTTCTCTACTGTAAGTTTTTTTTCCTTTTGTCAAACAGCATATAACCCATGTGGCGATAATTTGAAAGCATGTGGTTGTTGATTCTTCCAATATCTTTGACCCATTGGTTTTAGTAAACATTGATAATCATCACTGGAATCAACTATTGTATTAGGACTTGTAAAGTTGCAATTTTTCTATAATTTATTCTCTATTTATTATTTGAGACTATATTGTAATGAAAAGTCTCACATTAATTTTATCTTAGCAACATTGTTGAAAACTAATTTGCAAACTCAGAAGAATTCTACAGAAACTAGTATACTTGTATTAGTATCACTGATATAGCATGACTCCTACTGTATTAGAATTTCAGCTTCACTACCAATCAGACACATTGCTTTATGGAACTGATAGAGAGCATTACTTCATTTCATAGAAGCCTCTTTCCAAACAACCTTATCCCTTTATCTAAAGAGGAAAAAAAACTGTTCTGGTGCGTTTCACTATAAATTAATTTTTTTCTGTTGGAGAATTTCACATAAATGGAATAATATAATTGCAATCTTTTTAAAAGATTATTTTACTAATAACAATGTTTCAAAAATTTATCTATGTCGTTGCATTTATCAACAATTAGTTCATTATTATTTCTGTGTGTTACTCCTTTCTTTTTTTTTTTTATTTTATTTGAGCGAAGAAAAACAAAACAAACAAAAACTACAACAACAACAACAACAAAAAAACGACATATATAGTAAAAACAACAAGCAAAGGAGACAAGCAAACAACTAGCGTAAATACACAACATTGCAGGTTTACAAAGCCGGAAGATAGAAGCTTGACAATGGTTGCAATTTGCGCATCGTTAT
>RJWM01016109.1:0-46311 GCA_004363535.1 Dasyprocta punctata | reverse complement strand
TTCTGTGTGGCATGAAATTACTGTCCCGGACACAGTTGAGGAAACAAGCGAGATGGAATATGGAAAGCATATCGGCACTAGCGTGGAGAAGAACACAGTTAGCATATAAATTATTCATTTTGCCTCTTTGCTACATAATGAATTTTAAGTGGTGGGTCTTCCTCTCCTGAGGGCCAGGGTGCTTCCTTACCGATCACAGGATTTAGCCGTACAGCCTTGGCTGGCTGTCATGGCACATAGTTAAAGTAACTGCCTGCTGGGACCTGCCAGTGAAGTCATGACTGCTTTCTGAATTATGACAGTCATTCAATTATCTTTCTATTAGCTTCATCATAGTTCCTTTGATGACTGCAGAACAGTCCTTACAATATCTGAGCTAATTCTTCATGCTGTCATTTCCACAAGTAATTATTACACACATGATATGAGTCATATACTATTCTGAATACCTGAATGGTGGATCAAATGCAATTCCAAATTTATATTCTTAGGATGTTTATATTCTAATGAGGTTCAGGAGAGCAAAACAGATGATAGAAAAATTAGTAAATGGTTATCTAGAAGAGAATGATGAGACTTCAAAGAGGGGCAGCCATGACAGAAAGCAAAGCATGTGTCCCTGGGAGTGTGCATACACAAACATTATTCTAGATAGGGTGGAAAGGTTAGGTGGCTAAGTGCACAGTGGCTTTTCAAATAGACCCCAGTAAAGAGAGGGTAGGAGCTATAGGGATTCTGAGAGAGTGTTTCAGGCAGCAATACAGGGAAAATGTTTCAGGCCAGGAGCATACCTGGCCCTCATGTTTCCAGGTAGAGTAAGGTGGCTGCGGCACCTGGAGAAGCCTGAGTGACGGCGGATAGGTAGATTCAGAGATCACTGAAGTCTCATTAGTTGTTCTGAGGATCTTGGGTTTTCCTCTGCTTACAGCTGTGTAGGGTTTGTGAGCAGGAGGCTGATGCTAGCCTGGTGTCATTTAGCATTTAGTGAGGATCCTTCCGGCTGTCATGAAGAACAGAGATGGAAGTGGAAGCAAAATGAAAGCAGCAAGCCAGGGAAGAGGCCCTTTCAGAGGATTAGGGAAGGATATGGCAGTTTGGGCCAGGATTAGAATGGAAGGAAGCTCTAGGGGCAGCAAGCACTGGGCAGATTAGGGACGTTCTGGTCAAGCTTGCTAATGCATCAAATGCAGAAAAGAGATGGGAGACAAGGATGACACTTCTAGTACAGGTTAAGGCCATGAAAGAACATTTCTCAGAGATATTTTTGGTTTCCTGGTCTACCTCCAGAGGTCTCCTTAATCCTAATGGGTTGGAAATTTGCATACCAGACTTCGGAGGTGGAGAAGGCTTCCTAGTTCGGGTCTTCTCTCCCCAACTCTTGCAGTTAATTTTAAAGTTCATATTGGTACCTCACTTTAGAATTGAAAAAAAAGTTGACCTCTTTCAGTCAGTGATTTAACACTCAAAAGGATGCCAATGCTCTTTGTCTTACCCTGTATATTATTCTTATCCTGATTTTGTAGATGAAACAACTCAGGGCCAAGAAGTAATGTGATTTCTTCAATGAGATGAGGCTGTGATTTGAAGCCAAACCCAGTGATCTCTTTGCCTCAATTTGCAATATCCTACTTGCAAGTGGTTGACCCTTCACTATGCCCTGTCTCATCTACACATCCCAAAGACCTTGCCCACCCCATAGAACAGATAGAAATAGCCATAGACTATGAATGACGAAAGTGAAGCTGAGAAGGATGTACTTAGATGTTCACTCCGCGTAGCAATCACGGTCCTGGTCAGGACCTGAGTCTCCTGCTCCTTAGCTTAGTGCTGCCTACTGTGGTCCAGGACCCATGAGACTACTGCCAAACAACAGAGACTAATAAACAGCTCCTTTACCACCTCCACCCCACCCCAATCTAGCAAGCTGCTAGAACACCAGGTTTCTTTAAAAACAGCTTTCTGTAAAGCTAAATTCAGCAAGACTCTGCTCACCATTGTGCATTCTGCTGGCTTCTTGAATACCCTCTCCAAGGAGATTTGGGCAAAGATCTCCTTCTCAGAGCTCAAAACTCAGCATCGACCAAGGAGGGTCAGTGCAGGCAAGGAGCAGAACCACAATGGAAGGCAAGGAAAAATGCTAAGACTTCTCTGTACTGAAAAATCTGAAGTTGCTTTGCCAAATCTTCAGAGCCTGCAGTTCAGAGGAGACCCATCATTCAGACAACCAGAGCCCATCCTTTTCAAGGAATCCTTGTCTGTGTCAGCTGCATGCTCACAAAGTGCTTTCATTCCTGCCGCCTTCTTCTGCTTGCCTCCGGCCTGCTGCGGGAGATGAGGCCTGCTGACTGCTCCGAGGTGCTTTGCAGCCCAGTCTGTTAATTTCCGGTGGACCCTCAGTGCCCAGGGAGAGAGCATGTTTTGCTTGTGATGTTGCTAATGAACTGCCGCTGGGAACAAATTAATGAGTGTGTCAGAAACTTCAGCGGAACTGCATTACGATTCATAAACACGGTGATGAAAATGCCAGTGAAGCTCTGATACAAATACACAGGAACTCTGAAGAAGCAAACTCCTTTTTCTTTTAATGAGAGAAGAATTTAGAATAACGTCCTTCTGCTCTGACCAGCATTGCCAGGGGGGAATTCCTTACCACATAGATAATTTTGTTTTTTAATTTCACATTTAATATATGCAGAAATGCAGGGAAGTTTAATGTTACTTTTTGTATTTCTATGAGCATACATACCATACTTGTAAAAAAATATAACCTATAGAAGAATATGTATGGGTATAAAATACACACAGAGGCAAATACCATTGACTTTCTAGGCATGCTGGACCATGCTTGCCTGTAAAACGAGGTCATTCTCTTTTCATTTTCTTGACTATCATAGGTTCACGTGGTCTTTGTTTAATCTTATTCTTTATCATTTCGAGTTTAGGCTTTGTATTTGGAAATTGACATTCGATGAGAAAACCTGTCGCTTTACAGGTGAAGAAAGGAAATTTCCACTTGCTTCAGTGGTGGAGCATAGTGGTGCTGGCAGCACTTAAGCATGTGTTTGTGACTCCTGATATGAATGAGACACTCATGTCTGCGCTGGAAGATGTTTGTGGGATAGAAGTTCTAATACAGGGTTTCCTCAGAGCCACAGCTTCCTGCGAAAAGGCTGGGGGCTGCTGTGGGGAAGAAGGGAAATGAGGAAGGAATCTAAACAGTAAGACCTAATCTTTCTCCTCCCAGCTGGACCAGAAGCTCTCTTCTTTATCTACTTGTGAGAGCCCCAGGTAAGTTGTAATTTCATTATAATGTGTCGTAAATCACAGGTAGAAAACTATAAGTTGGTAGCAGATTGAGTGTGAGTTTTAAAACCAATGACTTGATTTCATCCATTAATTCCAGCATTTATTAGCTAGTGGCTCTGGAGCATGTGTAACTTCTTGGAGCCTTGATTTCTATTCAAAACCTAGTCATAATAATACCTACTTGTTGGTTGCTATGAGGATTAGAGATAGTGAATTAAGATGACTTATACTTAATTGATCTTCATAAAAGACTGTGATTAGTAGAACAGATTCTAGCTGGTAACTAGTCATAGATTTAAGTGATTTGTTTCTCTTCCTCTGACAAATGCAGAACATGAAGTCTTCTTCCTCCACCACTTGAACATCAAGGCTAACAGAAGGTAAATTTTGCCTTGAGTCAGAGAATCTATTTTAGCTAATCACCATCTCAGATGATAAGTAGCATTTTTTTTTTTGCGGCACCGGGGATTGAACTCACAACCTCGCGCTTGCCAGGGCAGGCACTTAAGGCACTGAGCCAAACTCCCGGCCCTGGTTTTTTGAGGCAGGGTCGCACTATGTAGCTCAGACCGGCCTTGCACTCGCGTTGTAGCCCAAGCCAGCCTCGAACTCACAACGCTCCGCCTACCTCAGCCTCCTGAGTGCTGGGATTAAAGGCGTGCGCCACCACGCCCGGCGATAAGTAGCATTTTAAAAAGAACAGAACTTGTCCAAAAATATTGCTAATTTATCACAAGTGACCAATTTGAATTTAGAATAATTGTAGGAAATGGCTTACTAAGACTTAAAGAAGCAATTTCACAGTTCTTTTTAACATCACACATTTTCACTCCTAAATTATTCTTTTATAGCTTCTTAATGGCACAACCTGTGAATGTCCATCCAAAACAGTATACAAAAGAGAAATCACAAAACTAAGTCAGGATTGGGGATCAGGTCAACTTTTCAGGAGTAAGGGACATCTGTGTTAAACTCCAATTCTGTTGCTTTTTCTTATATTCAGAATTGGGTTTTTAGCAGGGGTCACATTAGTTCTGCTCTTTTGCTTTCATCCTTCCAGTTGTAATATGGGTTCAGTTGTAGTATAACTTGTTTTCTTCTCTCCTTTATCAACAGGTTACCTTCCTATTGGCTTCTCAGTTTTCATTTTTTAACTTGTTAATGAATTTTTTTTAGTGGTCAATACAGTGGAAAAAATGGTACAAAATGCATCTCCTTTGAATGAGGTCATATTAAAGTCATATGAAAGAGGTTTTATATATATGTGTATATATATATATATATATATATATATATATATAATTTTTATTTTAAAGAGAATAAAATCAAGCAAAATAAAACAGAATGAAGCCAACCAAAACAAACCAGTGTAAGTGACACAGGACTTCATAGCAATATGAAATTAGCAATGGTTACCACAATGCCTCTTATTGTCTTCAAAATAGATGCCCATACCTTCAGACATAGTAAAAATCAAACAAAATAGAACAGATTAGAACCATAAAAACAAAACAATGAATGCAATAAATGACTTCAAAACAAGACAACAGTAAATCCAAAATGCCTGCCATAATATATCCTGCCATCCTTGAAATAGCTTCCTATGCCACTGGATACAATAAAATCAAACAAAACAAAACAGAATAAAACCCAATCCAACAAAACAATGAAAATGATGCAGGACTTCAAAACAAGACAGTAGGGAAATAACAGGGGTTACTATCTTCAGAAGGAGAGCCCCCATAGATGCTGCACTGTGTACCATTATCCTCTGAATAAATGATCAGGCTGCCAGCTTTAGACCTGCAAAGTCAGTGAAACACTGAACATGACAAGCACTAAATTGTATTTTGCCTCAGTATCTATCGTTGTAGCCTGTGTTTCTCTGGATGAGCCGGTCATTTTTGGGAGAGTGGGGTGGGTGAGTGTTGGCTCTTCTTGCTTCCCAGTCCATGTGCCTGAAGGGTCTGGGGTCTGGCTGTCCCCCTGCCCGCAGAGGACGACGCATGGTGCTGATTCACAGGGAGGGCTTATTACTTGATGACTTCTTGTTCTCTTCCCCAGCAGTTAGTGAATGGCACTGATTCATGGGAAAAGGCTGGGGTCTGGTTGTCCCCCCAGGGGCCCACACATGGCATTGATTCTCAGGGAGGGCTTGCCTCTTAGTGACTTCTTGTTCTCTTCCCCTACAGTCTGTGGATCAAAATAGGTTACATATTGAAAATAATTGTGCTGAATAAGAGAAAAGGAGAGAAGATTTGCCTTCTTCCTCCTACTTCTGTTTTTTTCTCTGGCAAACACACTTTGTCTTTGGGCAACTTTTGGAACATTTATTATTCCAATTGAATATCTCAGACTTATTTTACATAATTCCAAAACCAAAGAAGATGAGATATTTTCAGACTTAAAAACCCAAGGTGAAATTTTGATGGATGGGTCCAGTTTCACACAGGCAAAAATCTTGAATATGTTATTCACAAGACATCAGTGAGTGCCAAGCTCTTGCATAACCAAAAATGGCCAGATGTGAGACACCCATTTTTCTCATTTATAAAAGAAAAATTGGTCATAGATCAAACTGGTTTGTATATATCATGGAAGTTCTTTCTTGAAAAGCAGTGACTCAAGGCCTCTAATAGGCCTTTTATGAATCATTCTGTGCAAAATTAAGAAAAAGTTTTAAGGATTCATTCAAATTCACACCCACCAGAGTTTCAGAAATGCTTGTTGTATTCAAGATCATTTCAGCACACTGGAGTGTTTTGCCTGTCATTGAAGCGATGAAGTTTCTCATGTTGCTTCATTGCATAATGTCTGAGATGAAACAGAATTGAGAGGCAATAGTACAGTACTTGGCAAAGGAGTAGTGATTTGTAGGTGGCTGCGGAAAGTCCACGGTGAGTCTCAGACTTACACTGGGCTCCCTTAGGAGAACAGATTTTTGTTTTAGTTTTGCATGGTTCTTCTGCAATTATATTCATTTCATAGGAACATGATTTTAGCAAGGATGCATATCACTGATCAACAGGAACCCCACCCTTAACCCTGAAATCAGTTTAGCATTTTAGTTTGGTTTCTCCAAAAGCTGTTTCTGAGAGAAGGATTCAAAAGCAAGAAGTTTATTGCAAAGGTGATCCTAGGAAAGCAGAGGCATGGGAGGTAGGATATTGGTGAAGCTTAGGTTATCAGATAAAGGAGCACTGGAAATACAAGTCATTGAGAAATTCTGGGAATGATGTAGAATATGCCCTAAAGTTATCCCACATGGAACAGCAAGGAAGATATGGCAGAAAGGAAGCAGGATGCAGCAAAAGGGTCTGCTACAGATAGTGATATTGTGAGGACAGAATTACTTTTAGGAAAGCGCTTTGGAGAGGAGAATGAGTCTGGGAAGGGCAAGAAGAAATCCTGCACATAGGAAGATCAAGCAGCAGGAGCCAATGAGAGTCTGAGGGATGGAAGAACATTTGATGTCTTGATTCAATGGTATGGGAGAGTACTCAAGTTAATCATAGCCACCTATCATTATTAATTGTCCAGTATCCACAGAATGGTTGAGCACATTGATTTTCTAGGGCCTAATCTTTTATTTACTCTCCTATTGCCCTCTATTTGATGATATACTTGATGGCTTCTACTGGTGGATCAACAAACAAGAAAGGAGAACAAAAAAAGGGGAAGAGGACAGAAAGGAAAAAGAAGAGGAAAATGAAGGTGGAGAAAAGAGAAGTAATTAAGAAGGAAGAAAAGAGTAGAAGACAGTGTAGACTCTGTAATGTGGGTCAGAAGTTTTTAAGAGTGGCTCTCTGGATTAATGTTAAACTGGATGTCTTACTCACTTTCCCATCACGGGACTCAATTTAAGGGAACAAAGGATTAATTTGGGTCACAGTTCAATCTATAGTCAAATGATTCCAAGGCACAGTGGAAGGGAAGGGCTTGGATGGAGGCCAGTTGCTCATCCCATTGCAGCCAGGAGGCAGAGTGTAGAGGGAGAAGTCAGAGAGGGATATTTACCATTCCAGGTCACGCCCCGCCCCACGACCTGCAACTTCAGATCAGACTCACCTCAGGACAGAGAGTCACTGGTGAGTACAGTGCCCGTGTGATTCGGTGACTTCCCAAAGCCCCTCGAGCCTTTTGGGGTCAGTCTGGATCTTAAACCATAACACTGGACCAAGTTTTTTCTTTCTACATACCAAAGAAAGGAGAAATGGGCATTACAGTGTTGTTTCCACAAAGCTAAATTTATTCTCATATTCCATTTTTTTAAAGATTTTATTAAAATTTTCTTTCTATAGCAGTAGAAAAACCAGATGTAATATTTCATGGTATTTTTAAAAATGCAAAATATCCCCTCAATGAGGAATTTGAAGCCTTGTGGTCTTCACAGAGAAAAACAGAGAATATGTTTTGCTGGTATGGGAGACTCAGAGTCGCAGAACCACTAACCACCCTGACTGGCATGTTCCTTCTACCACTCTGAAGAGTCAATAATCACGACTTGGTCATCTTCAGCTGCCTTTGGAACACAGAGAGTACAGCAGAGTGGATCAGGGCACAGGCTGAGTCTATGGAGATGGTCTGGCTCCCTTTGTGACCCCTTAGTGTCCAGGAGAAATTTTTGAGTCATTTGAACTTCTTACATCTCAATTTACTTATCTGGAAAACAAATGAGACAATGTTAACATTTTCCACAAGTGAGTGAATATATATATATATATATATATATATATATATATATATATATATATGGAGATGGATGCATGTCTAGGACAAAATCTGCTCCCCGACTCAGGATGTACTAAGTGCTACCTGCTACAGTTAACCAGAGGTCCTACTGTGGATTACTGGAAATATCTGAATCATACAGCTAGAAATTTCCCAAAACAAATTTCTTTGTGAAATAGTGTTTTGGTATGGAATTATTTGGTCGACATACATAAGAACAGATAAAGAAATGTTTTTAAAATAAAATGTTAAATGACTAAACATAATTTGAGACACTGGGGACAGAGATAATTCTAGGGATAAGGACTTCTTAAATTTTTACATTGTTTTTATGCATTTAGAAACAGGTTTCAGATGAATTTAACTGTAAGGGATTCACCTCTATGTGAAAGCATCTGTAAAGTATTTAAACTTTAGCTCTTTTTCTGACAATTTGCTTTTACTTGCATTTGTTATAATTGGTATGGAAAACAATGCCATTTTCTCATCAAGATACTCTGGAAATTTGTAGCTAGCTAAAATAACTATATACTACTATATTATAGAAACTGCATCACAAAGTAATATTCAAATAAAAGAAGTCAATTTTTGTTTTCAGGGATTTTTCTGTGGTTCCAATAACATTTTACTGGGCAGGGAAGTATGTAAGTAAGAATTTAGGAGATGATAAAATTTATGCCAGGAGTTTAAATTTTGGGCAAGAGTGTGTGAGACACAAAATAAGCAGACAATTTCCACAAGCAGAAAAATGAAAGTACACTAAATGTGCATGCGCTAATTCTATGATTTCAGGTGGAGATTTTTCCACATACCAAAGCTCCTCAATGGGAAAAGAAAAAGACCTTGTATCTGAAGTCAGCACAAAACAAAGCAAAAAACACGGACTCTTTTCCTGTTACCTTAAAGGAATATTGGCCAGGAAGTGGGATAGAGGGAGATCAGACATGTCTGGACATGTGAACGTCTCTATCTCCTAATGGACAGGGTAAAATTTGATTTAAATTCCAGGCAAAATCACATTAGCTGAATTGAACAGAATTCTCCAAACAGTTACCAGTCATCTAGTCATTTTCCAAGTGGTCACATGACTGGGCTGTCACAGGGAATAGCCTTCCTGATTTGCTGGCGGAGGTAGCTAGGGTACCTCAGAGAGAACAGAGAATGAATGGTATGATGCTAATCTTATCTCACAGTCATTTTGTTTTTGTTTTTTGGTCACTGTTGTTTGTTGTTTTGAGATGGTGTCTCACCATGTAGTCTAGGCTGGCCTTGAACTTTTGGTGATCCTCCTGCCTCAGCCTCTCTCTCTCTCCCTCCCTCTTTCATTTTTTTAGGTAATGGAGAAAGAATGCAGCTGCTTCTGACAAACTACAAACATAAAATACCTAAGTCATGAACTCTGGAACTGAGAGCAGCAGGAATTTCAAAAAGGGAGCATCATCTCATCAGAGTATTCTTTTCTCCTTACCAGCATCGTCAAACCATGTGCCTGTGGCATTTGGTGAGGAATCAGAAGAGCAGTGTCTATAGACCCCATCTTCCACTTGGCTTCTCTGCGTGATTCTGGTCTTCATCCTTGTTGGGGGAATAAGTAGCAGCAACTGGAAAACCTACCAGTGCTGAACAGATTGTTCACCTCTACTTTTCTGTTTGTAATCCACATCACAATACTCACTCTTTGGTTGAAACTGCTGAGTTCCACAAATTACATTTTCATGTTGACTTAAGAGGGCCATTTGGCACATTTCCCCAGTACATAGTGATCCATAAAATGCTAGTTGCCTTCATATAAAGTAAATGTATAATATTTTCTGAGGCAACTAAGCCAGATACTAAAAGAGGATGGAGTCAGAACACTGCAGCTTATTGCTGTATCATGTATCTCTCGACACCAGGGATTTTCTCCCAGAGTTTAGGCATTAGAAAGGTAACATTCCAACTTTGCCACGAGAGTTTCAGGGGAGCCCCAATGGTAAATGAAGTGGGGAGACAGGGTCAAGTTTCTAATGCAGTAATAGTGAAATTAGGGGCTGGATTTCCCATCAAGGACTTGCACTGAGTAACTCTTAAAAGCATCAAAAATAGGTGTGAGGAGAAAACATAAAACTATAAATCGGGAAAATAATTTGAAATAGCAAACCTATGATTTATGCTCAACAGTCATAAACACAGGATAAATATTTATCTAGAGTCCTCCATGGTGTTATAAATTGCAGAAAGCATTTCAGTGGATTTCAAGCACTTCTGAGGAGAACTCCCTTTCATTGACATCTTTCACTCAGAACACTAATAAGTAAAGCAGAAAAAAAAAAAAAAAAACCTCTATGTAAAGAAAAGACAAGAATGACCATTCCACTTTCCTCTCACTGTTTTTAATAGGCATCTTTGAGACCCTTCGTGAAATTACAACTGTGACCCTAAATCAGGAAGGCTAATCAACTAAAGCCAAACATTTTTTCCTTTATCTTGTTTTTAAAAATCATTCTGGGTCAGGGATGTAGCTCAGCGGCACAGAGTCTGCCTGGTCAGCACGAGGTCCTGAGTTCGATTCCTGGTACCAAGAAAAAAAATCATTCTTACTTTTAATATGTTATACATGCCTATGGTTGAAAAGGCCGAAAGCACAGAAAGGAGTAGAGATTACTGGTTTCTGGAAGGCAGCTTACAGTTTCCATGTGTCCTCTCTTTTAGTAAGTCACCTCAAACAAGACAGACAAGCAGAAAGGAAACCTCCTGTTTAGACAGAGTTGGAGGAAATTAAAACATTGAGTGAGAGTGGGTAGGAAGGGAGCCCTCAAAGGTACAGGAGAAGAGCCGCCTGTGTGTCAGCTCGCCTGCTTCGTCCCCGAGTTGTGGCATGGCTCTCCATTCCGCTCTATTGTGCTGCTTTTGGAGATAATTTGTGCAATTGAAAGCACAAATTTGTACTTTTTTTCTGTACTAACACAAATTGTGCACCTTTACATGCAGTCCTGTGCTTGGATACTTTTAAAGTTTCCCTTTCCATATGAGTTGGAATCGCTTTGCAAGTTTTCTTTAATGGGTGTGTTTTCACCCAGTGTATGTTGATAGTCACATAGGTTTTTTATAATAATTCAACGCTGCAAGTATTGCTCTGAGGAATAAGTTGTGTATCCATCATTGAACACTTGCCTAAAGATAAACTTCTATAAGGAGAATCACTATTTTAACTGGTATAATTTTGATATAAAATTTAATACATCATTTTCAACTGCATAAAAGTTGCTTCAATTAATACTTTAACTGACAATGAAAGAGAAAGACTCTCCCAAATACCAAAGGAGCATGTTTTAAACTTTATGACCTTTCCTAATCTGTTAAGGCTAATATCAAAGCTTAATTTGTGGCTGTTCTGTTATAAGTGGAGTTAGCGGTTTTAATATATTTGCAGTTTTGCAATGAACTCTGTTGTATGTTTTGTTCATTTTTTTCTATTGAATAGTCTATTAAAATTGATTTGTAGAAACTTTGTTAAGCTAATTGTCTGTGATGTGAACCTCAAACATTTTTATGAGTTTGTTTAAGGTTTTGAACTATTTTTTGTTATATTGCAAAATATAACACAACTATGAGATTTATGCAAAGTATAAATGTACTGCTTAATCAGTTGAGCACATGCATAGCCAACATTAGATTGAGACAGATGTCAAATGCCCCCTGTATCTTCTTTGCAATTAAAACTGCTTCTCCCCACAAAGCTAACCATCGCTTTGACTTTTCTTTATTCTTTTTCCACAAGATGTGCATTCTTAAATTCTAGAATTAATGATCTGCTTTTGAAGTGTATATAAATGACACCATCTAGTCTCTTCTTTTGAGTCTGGAATCTTTTGAGTCTGCAATTGTTTAAGTCTAGAATCTTTTATTCAGTACTGGGTTATTATTTGGCCTTTAGTCAACCCTGCTTTTGAGTGTACCCACAATGTGCTCATTTTGGGTGCTATGTGATTGATATTTTATTGTATGACATACCATTATTTTGTCATTTACTTTCCATTCTATTGTTGATGTACATTGTAAGATATTTTGCCTTTTGCCTTTGCAAATAACAATTTTGTTTGCCTTCAGATTGCATAAAAGTATTTTAGTAATTTTTTATCTTTATTTGCTATAATAAATGCATTTTTATCAATCTTTGTTTTATTTTAATGTTAAGATCTAGTTTGCATCATAAATATGTATGAAATTGTGCACAGAAACCTGCTAAGCTTTTCTATTACATTTATTAAAATACTTCTTGGGCTACAACGTGAGTGCAAGGCCGGCCTGAGCTACATAGCGCAACCCTGACTCAAAAAACTAGGCCTGAGAGTTTGGCTCAACAGCTTAAGCACCTGTCTGGGAGGCACGAGGCTGTGAGTTTGATCCCCGGTGCCGGGGGAAAAAACAAAACAAAACAAAAAAAAACTTCCCTTTCGAGCTGGGCGTGGTGGTACACGCCTTTAATCCCAGCACTCGGGAGGCTGAGGTAGGAGGAGCATTGTGAGTTCCGGGCCTGGTTGGGCTACAAGGCGAGCGCAAGGCTGGCCTGAGCTACATAGTGCGACCCTGCCTCAAAAAACCAGGACTGGGAATTTGGTTCAGTGGCTTAAGAGCCTACCCTGGCAGGTGTGAGGTTGTGAGTTCAATTCCTGGTGCTTCCCTTTCCCTACCCAAAACTGTAGTATCTTTATAACATTTTTAGCTGTCATTTGTATATGCACATTTATGGGCTTGTGGTATTTTTCTGTGATTCATGGATCACCTCATTTAAATTATTTTGGCTATATGATAAAATCATATATATATTTGTATAGTATAGTCCCTTATTCCTTATTGCTTCACTCTTAACATTCAAGGGTGTATTTTCTTGCTTATTTTTCTGTGTGAAGTATAGAGAGAATTTATGTATTTCCAAATAGAATACTACAGTATTTGTCTATCTGTATCAACTTCAATTTATAGATAACAACAAGAATGCTAATATATTTGACTTTTAGCATATCTTTGATGGTGCAAAAAAGCAATTTTTAAATTTTCAATCTTCTTTTTTGGAGTATAAAATTTTTTAATAGACTGTGTATACTTTTTTCAAATTTATTGTATTTGCTACTCTACATAATTTCTCTTATTCCATTAGACCTTCTGACTATTTGACTGCATAAAGGCTATTGATTTTTTCCATTACTTGGAAGGGCCTGAAACTGTTTGAACTTTAAACTGTTTATGATAGTTTTGAATTAGATTCTAATTTTTTATATAAATATTTATGCATTATTATTTCATTTCTTGTTTTTTCTCTCTATTTTTTTCTTATTTTTTTGTTGGGATTTCTGGAGCCATATTATGTGATAGCAACATTATTATTTTATTCCTGATATTAATTGGAATGATTTTTAGTGTTTCTCCAGTAAATTTGCACTGTGATTATTTATGTTTAAAAATATTATTTTATTACTTTATTGTGTTTGTCTTTTAAAAACAAGAATAGATTAAATTTTTATATACCAATAGTTATATAGCATGAATGTTTCCTTTTGATTCATTTATGCAATAAATTATATTTATGAATTTGCTATTATTGATATTTTCTTGAATTTTGAAATCCCATGTTGTAATTCTGTATTACTTTCCAAATACATTATTACATTTTGTTGGAGTGTTTTAAAATAGTACTTCTCATGATGGGATCGATCTGGAGCTTTATATTTTTATGTTAACTTTAAGCATTTTGGTAGCTGAATTATACTATTTCCAAAGAAAGAATTTTCAAGTTTTTTTAATCTTTTCTTGTGCTTTAGACAAATTTAAGATATTAGACATTTTAATTACCTGTTGTTTAAAAATTAATCAAAATTGCCTAGGAAATCACCTGTGCTTTATGCTTTTAAGGAAAGCAGTTGCTTGAAATATTCCCCCCAACCTCCCTTTCCCACCCCTGTGTACCCCCCCCTCACATATTAATTAAATTCTTTGTGCTTATGGGAATTTTGCTCAGCAGTGACCACTGACGATACAGAAATTTTATTTTTAGAAGCATTGTTGTCAGCTCTTTGGGCACTTTACATTTCCTTGGTTGAGCTTTTGTAAAGTTAAAGATACAAAAGAAAAAAAATGCAAATTTAAAACATGTGCCATGGCACTTCTGAGACAAGCACGGAAGAGCTCTTGACTGTAAATGTGCCGCTCACTTCCAGCAATGGAAGCTGGCAGGAAGACTTGAGTGACAGGAAAAGACGGGGAAGGGTTTCAAAGAGTGCAGAAAACATTCAAGATCCTGTGCAGTGCACAAAAATAGAGTCTCATCCGTGAGAAAGCTACTTGGCAGAAAGCAATCTCCTCGCCACTTACTGTTCTAAAACTCAGTCTTTCACTGTTGAAGATCACTGATTTCCAGATCTTCTTTCCAAAGCTTTCCATCATTGTAACTATAATGCTGACCTTTCATAGCCAATGTCACCTCTCTTATCATCTTGGATTTTGGGCTCATTCGCATAGAGTTGATCTTTTACGTTACTCACAATGTTTTGTGCTGTACAAGCTTGTAGCTGAAAGTAAATTAGACAAAAGGGAACGAAAGACAGAAAGCAGAGAAAAAAAATCATTTAAAATGACCTTGTATGTGTATGGGAGGATAAATTTTTGCATGTGTTATGCAGTTTAATTTTTACCACTTCAGTTGCACAGAGAATTAAAAACTTCAGTGACATTAAGTGGTTTTCCTAAAGACATCTCATTAATGTATAACTGAGCTGCAGCCTGAACCCACTTTCTTTGTGCTATACTATTCTGTAACTTGAATGAGAAAAGGAAGAGCTACGGGGGAAAAAAGTGCCATTCTTAGACTAACATAGCAATGACCCTAAGGAAAGGGGTTAAGAAATTTCATAGACAACTAAAGCTAAGGTCACCAAATTTTCTCATTTTAGCCAATTATCTTAGTTCCTATTTTGTCAAGACATCACATTGGGGAGAAAAATACCATTCTTAGTAGTTTCTATTTTAAAGTTGTCAGGCACATTAAAAAAAAAAAAAGAAAGAAAATTATGATTTTGTTTTTAGCAACTTTCTGGTCAGGGTGGTAATTTTCTAGCTTGGCAGTTAGTTCCTGAGTGTGAAGGCTGCTATTTTGGTCTGATTTAAGCATTGGCCAACCATCCACAAGAAACCGGCAGACACTTCTCAGAGTCCTTTGCTGTGAACAGGTGGGCTTCACAGCAGGGTCGAAAGGCACCCTCTCCAGGTAGTTTCAGGAACTAAATTTCAGTGAGAAAATAATTCATAGCTGTGCAACACCCACAGCCCACTTCTTGCTGGACTAAAAGAAAACAGGTATTTCAAGTTTTCTCATTAGTTTATCTATAACCCTCAGTAATTGCTGTAGGACTCAAATTTTATACCATTTGTGTGTGTTTTTAAGCACATTTTATTAACAAAACTATATTTTGTGATAATCTTGGAATGGTACTTCTATAGTTAAAAATGTGCTTAGGTATGTTGGAAATCTATTTTGGTGTTTCTCTACATGTGTTAAAATCCTTGGAAATCTTAAAATAAAGAAACCCACCTAACTTTGTTTGAACAAGCAGTTTCAAAATCATATTTGATCAACAGTTTATTTTTTTATGGAATAGCATCAATTTTTCATGCTATTGTATATTCTATGTACAAGTGTTTTCTTTAAATCAAGAGTTGGCAAACTGTATCCCATGAACCAAGTATACTCAGAGACTGTGTAAACCCTAGAGCTAAGAATGCTTTGCACATTTCTAAAAGATTATTACAAAAACAAGAACTATATAAACGTACATCATGAGCATTTGAATTTTAAATGTGATCCTCACACCTCATAAAGTTTGCATTCTTTCATTCTTTACAGAAAACTTTGGCCTATTTCTATGAATCTAAATAAAAATATTAACATAATGTAAGTAAATAAATATATAACATTGGCTAAAAGTTATGCAAAGAAATAAGGTAATAGCTTGTGTATTAAGTAAGGTAATTTGTGTTTAATGTTAGTCCTCTATATAGTAAGAAAGTTTAAAATTCTCTTCTGGTTGTTTTGAAATATGCAATGCATTATCAGTAACTACAGCCACCAAGTCATGCAATAGGACAACAGAATTTATTTCTGCTAAATACTTTTTATCTATTGACCAAATAACCCCCTTTCCCTGTAAACTCTTCCAATCTTTGATAATCACCATTCTTCTCTCTACTCCTATAAATTCAATTTTTTAGATCCCTCATATAAGTGAGAACATATAGCTATTTGGTTCCCTGTGTTTGGCTTATTTCACTTTATAAAATATCCTCTAGATTCACTTGTGCTGTCAAAAGTGACAGAGTTTTCTTTATGTTCTTGAAGGCTGAATAGTATTTTGCCCTGTGTGCATTATATACCACATCTTCAATCCCCTCATCTCTTAATGATCACGTAGGTTGCTTTCACATTCTAGGTATTGAAATACTGCAATGAATATAAGAGTGCAGATATCTCTTCAACCCACTGATTTTAATTGACACGTTTAATAATTAATCTAATTTGATCATTCCACTGTGTACATATGTAGCAAAACATCACATTGTACTCTATATATAATTATTTGTTAACTAAATATAAAATATTTAAAAAAAATTATTATTCCTTTAAATAATTCAATCTTTAATTATTGAAAAACATGACAAAGAAAAGATTAGATGGTTTAGAAAGATCTTAAAAGCTGACTTCTTCATGTTTCATGTCCACATTCAGAAGCAACATTTCATTGGATAAAATAAAGACTAATCTTACTCAAAATAACTTTAGGATAGTGGCACACACATGTCAGCACTCAGGAGGCTCTGGTGGGTGGATAGAAAGTTAGGGACCAGCCCATGCTATATACTGAGTTCAAGGCCAAGCTAAGATACATAATGAGATCTGGTCTCAAATCAATGAATTAGTCAATAAAATGAATAAGAAAACAAACAAACAAGCAAAAAACAACAAAACCCAAACCCTTTGCCAAGTGAAGAATCTCTATTCTCATGAGATCATTTGCTGTCTCCTATAGTCACTTGTAAAATAAGCACCTTGAACTATTGCTTAGTTTAAGGGGGAAAATTTCAAATTAACTGATTATTTAAATACTTACAGTTCTCAGGATGAACTGAAACTCAGTCCTGCTTTTCAAGACATGGATCTCTTTGTTAAAGCCTCCCTTTTGAGATGCAAAATTTTTAAGCACAAGAAAGGCCCTGTGTGTGTAATTTGATAGCTCATCCTGGGACTCTCTTTCTGCTCTTTGCTTTTCCCTTTCTTTTCCGTTACTGTGTAGCGAACAACCCCAAAGCCCATTGGCTGATATCAACAATGTAATGTGCCCATGTCTTCCTATGTCTTAAGGTTCTGTGAGTTAACTGAGTCCAGGGGTAGTTATCATTTTGTATCTTTCATGCAAAGCAGCCACACTATGCAGGCACATCTGGTCTGCTGAAGACGTGTCTCAGCAGACATCATAACATCGTAGAGGAATAGTCCCTAACTTTTGGATACCAAATGGCAATTTCTTGTAAAGCAATGTTCACATTGACTAGGCTGGGGGGATGATTTTGAAATAATTTAAGTCAATTTCATTTCGTATACACTTTATTTCTATTATGATTACATTGTTAGTATACAATTAAATAATGACACAACTCACCATTGTGTAGAACCAGGAAATTTGATCTTCTTTTCATGCACCTAGATGATCCCATCTAGGGGTGTTGGAAGATGGTGACACTTAAAGTGTGCTGATTATATCCAGGCTCCTCTAAAATCTCACTTTGGGTGCTGTCACTGCAGAAGACCCTGCTATACAAAGATAGAATTTTGGAAATGCAAGCAGGCTTTTCAGTGCTTTTGTGACAATATCATAATATTTTATCTTGACTTTATTTTTTATCATATGTATGATATACATAATGGTCACTTTCATCATGGGGTGTTAGTATATGTACACAATCCATCTTAATTCATTTTTTTCTCTTCCTTCCCCTCCTCATCCCTTCTTTCCCTTCCCATTTGAACATTTTCTTTCTACTTCCCAATATCTATCATCCATTGTGGTCCTTATTTTTGCTTTTTGTTTCTCACACAAGAGAAACAATGTGACATTTAAGCATGTATGTTTGATTCATTTCACTTAAGACTATGGTCTCAAAGAATGCCCATTTACTCAGAAATATATCAAATTTATCCTTCTTAATGGCAAAGTAGTATCAGTATGGAGATTCTGCAAAAGAACTGAAACTAGAAGTTCCATTTCACCCAGATATTCCACTTCTTGGTATCTTCCTGAAAGAGCTAAACAGGTCACAGCACAGCACTATATACACATCCGTGTTTCTAGCAGCACAATTTGTAATAGTTAAATCTTGGAAATTGCCCAGATGCCCATCAACTGATGAGTAGATAAAGAAAATATGATTTTTATGCACAATATAGTACTATTCTATCTTGACTTTAATCCAGAAGGTATGGAGATGTGAAACTGTCTCAAACATACTTGTAAAGCCACACTTATTTGCTATCTCCAGTAGTTGATCATTTTGTAGCCCCGATAAAGTTGAATCACCTGGCTTATTCACAAATGGGTCATGGATGCATTCCTTCTGAGTTCAGAGGCCCTTTGTGTTTAGAAACTAATGCTGAATCCCTTTTGAAAGCTGAGATAGGTAATCATACACCAACTGGGAGAAAGTAGTCCCTGACCTAATCTCTTTCTAAATCTCTGATAATTTTTGAAACATGTCAAAAATCCCATTTTCATTAGTTGCCTGCATAAATTCAGTTTGGCTTTAAATTCAGTCACTTTACCTGCAAATGTGAACATAGTTGTTGTTCTCCTCTAACTTGACAGGTTGAAGTCATTGAGCAGATTGTCTGTCACACAAGTAAGGAAATTTTGGGGCCCATTCTTTTTCACCAAACTGTGTTGCTAGTGGTGTTGGTTTTTTTTTTTTAACAGAAATCTCTGGATAGATCTCATAACTCAAAAACTCTGGCCAGTTATCTACCTTAGGAAAACCATCTCACTTCAGTGTAGAAGACAAGACATGTGAGCTCTGAGCCTATCTGCTTACAGAGCTGCACAAACTGATGTGAGTTAGTGCATGTACTTAAATGTGGTCGATAATTTTAATCACATCCCGCAAAATATTGTGAAATTCAGATGACATTTTTCAGCTATCCAGCATTTGTCTACTTCTCTATGGATGACACAGTGCCTATACTCACATTCAGAAGCAATCTCTTTGATGTGCATATATAACCCAGAAAACCATCCAGTCCCTTGACCAACTCAGTTTTCCAGATATGAATCGTTCAAAGACTGGAATAATTCTGCAGTGGGTGGCAACACAAGTGCATATAACATATCTTCAAACTTATCCTGCTGAAAAAATACACTGCACAAAAACAACACTGTTGGTTTGTTGTCAACATTGGCAAATTCATCAACTTGGATTGGATACCATGGTGACTCATTCATCCTCTGTAACAGTTGTGTTCCAATTCTTCAGCTATTTCATCAGTTCATCTAGTTATGGTGCTACCTGCAGTAGGAACATATGTCATCATGTGAGCCTGAGCCTTTCCTAATGCTTCATGACAAATGTCCTCAGCAGCAGGTAGAATCAGTTCTTCAACTGTAAAGAGCTTCTTAGCTTTAGAAATGTACTTAATCCTGAGGATGATGCTATTGCTGCAGCTACATTTTATAAAGTGATCATCTTCAGTAATTGTTTCTGTTTTTTGTATTCATGTTTTTTTTTTCTTTTGAAATGCTCCAAAGGCTTTTCTTTTAATGCATGGTGTCTGGTCCTCATATGACAAAGAAGTTTTGAAAGTTTCATCTGCTGCAATGAGTCCATAACTTAAGTAGGATTCCAGTATTTACTTCTAAATATTTTTTTCTAAAATTTCTTCTTGTTGACAGTCTTAGAGTCTTGTGCTATCTCATAATTAGATCATTCCCCCTTTTCAAAGAAGCTTTTCAGTATTCCTTGATTTTTCACTGATTTTGGCCGAAGTTTGCTTGTGGGCTTACCAAAAACGGTGACTGATGTGACAAACATTCAGTGTGGGAAAGTGGTGCAGACTGAAATGGTAAATAAAATAATGGGTGGGCTACACATGGACTAAAATAAGTGTCAAATTCTGGCTTAATTTGACAACAGATGTAACTGTACAATTGATATGCATCAACTCACTTGCGAGTATAAAGCTTGCCAGTTTAATTTTCCCTTACCCCTCACTAACCTGGGTTTTGATAGAGTCTGCAAGCAACTGATTTAGTATTGCCTCTGTGCAGTCAGACCTCTCTCTCAATGTTAGTCTGCATTTGCAGCTGTTCCCCAGTGTTGACATCACCTCCTCAGCTCCACATGAGATCATCAGGCATTAGCTTCTCATTAGGAGTGCAAGCTTAGATACCCAGCCTGAGTACTTGCAGTAGGGTGAGCACTCTAGCAAGAATCGGATACCGCTGCTAATCTGGCTGAGGAGATGCTCATGTGGTAAAATGAGTGGTGAGAAGTGGCTGTGAATACAGATTCACACTTATTCTTTGGCATCCTGCTCACCTCCTGCTGTGTGGCCTTCTTCCTAAAACATCCAGGAGTAGGAGACCCCAGTCCTAGAGGAGTTATTCTCCATGGCTGGGGCTGATGCTAGAAGTAGACTGGGAACTCATCTGGAACTTTAGGTTTCAAAACCTGAGAGCAGTTTCTCCATGCAACTAGGACTTCTCATTACGGGAAGCCAGATTCAGAATAAGAGCATGTAAGAGACGAGGAGGAATCTTGAGGGGACTTTGCCTCAGAGTTCTGGAGTGTCATTTCTATAGCTTCCCATGTGTCAAACAAGTTCTTAATTCAGTTTTGAGGGTAGGAGGCTTAGCTCCCATGCCTGTGAAGGAAGGGGAAGACTTGGTGTTCATCACCTTTGAGGTCCATCTTTTGTATTTATTCATCGAAAATTCTTTACCATTCCAAGTCAATGGCAAATATCATGATGAAACATCCCCTTTTCAATTTCTCATTGCAAAGGATTGAGACTCTCTCTGTTTGCAGTGGCAGAGTAGAAATTAAAAACTTAACTGAACTTTCATTTCTTTTAAGAGGAAGTGCAGTAGGATGGCAGAAGGTTGAAACTGCTTTTATTCTTCATGACACCTTTCTCTCATGTTTTAGATGACTTAGTTAACCACGGAATATCATGTAATCTGGGATATACTCTTACACTGCTTCTATAAATCCAAAACTGATGTGGTTTTGCAAACACAAGCAGTACGTACAACTAGACAGTGTATTTATTTGGGGTGTGTATTTAGAGCTTATTTGTCTATACAGTTAATTGAAAGCTATGTTTAGACAGACTGATTCACTGTTTAGGGACAATCCTGAAAGTAATTGATTTGTTTAAGTGTGTCTCTCCATTTATGCAGTCAGAATGCAAATTCTTCCTGCTTTGTAGGCTACAGTGAGGGGTAAATTGAGGAGAGGGAGGACCATTAAGTCAGGACTTCCCATTCATGAAAGATCTTAAATTTAACACTAGACATTTTTCTCCAGATTAAATTATACATTCAGAGAGATAACAAGGTGCAGATGAAAAGGACATTCATTGTATAGTAGTAGAACAGAATTCCCAATTCAATCCCTAGCTTGAAATCCATTGAAAATCTTGTAATATTTGAGATTTTTTTTTGTGTGCTGGAAATGGATCCCAGAGCCTTATGTATGCTAGACAAATGCTTCGCCACTAAGCTAAACCCCTCAACTTCACGACTGTGTTTTATTAAAAATGAATCCTACAACTATCAACCATCTTGATGACTTGAATGCAGGATCTTCATACTGAACTTCATCCTCAGTACTGGTTTTTTTTTTTTTTAATCTTCTATTTTAAGACAGGTCTACCTAAGTCATTAAGTTGCTAAGCCTAGGCTTGAACTTGAATCCTCTGGCCTCCTAGAGTGCTGAGATTACAGCTCCCAGAGTGCTGGTTCCCCAGGCTGTATTATTATGAATTTGAGTGTGTGTGTGTGTGTGTGTGTGTGTGTGTGTAGGTGTCTATGTTAAAGTCATTATTTTTTTTTCCAAAATTAACAAGTCGAATTGGACATGATGGTTTGACCTTTATTTTAACCTTTATTTGCTTTAGTACAGAGAGTGCCTCAAAAAGATGACAGTGCCTCATCTTGACTTCAAGAAGTCACACAGTTCCCTTTTAAGAGGCCACACCCTCTCACCAGCACTCTCAGTGCCTGGAGCGATGGTAGAAAAGGCTACTCTTTCTGTCCAATGTTGGTAACGCTCCTTTACTTCACACGCTTATCTTCTTAGCAGCAGATTTAAGAAATCTGTTTGTTGGGGAAATCTAGCTCTTCTGAGAAAAGCTTTTGATATGTGGCTGCTGCCTAGAAGTCAGCTTTAGGTTGGCCTCTACATTCACATAAAAGATGAAAGAACATTAATAATTCTGTAAGAATCAGGAGCAGTGGCAGTTGAACAATGAGTATAGAGTGAGTTTAAAGATGGAGAAAACCCCCACACCCAAAGATACATACTGCATTATGCTCTGAATAACTGATTGTTAAAATGCTTGCTTTGGTCAATTCTACATTACCAACAAATGCTTTTGTGCGAATGTTCTTTTTGAGGAACCCAGAAAAACAAAGGTGATGAGACTACTGGAAATTGGAACAACCATATAATAGTGTAAAACAATTGGGTGAGGAAGGGTTATAGCGTGAGACCCAGCAGGACAGAAAATAAACAGTCTATGCTTCTGGCTGCTACACATTGGCAACGGCATGATGACCAAAAGCAAAAGGCATGGATTTTTTTTTTTTAATCTACAGGGGACATAACCTGTCCTTACCTTTGCTCTATCAATACCAGGAAGCTTCTTTGCTATGGAAAAACACAATCATCTTGAGCTTAAAACCAGTCTTCCATACCACACAGACCAGAATCCACAACCTGGCTCTTTCACATGATAACACTGTCACATTTGGTAAGTTTCTTACCTCCTGCCTCACTTTCCCCCGTAGTGCATTATGGTTAGTGACACCCAGTTGAAATTGTTTCTGTAAGACTTAAATGAATAAAACATTTCTTCCATGAATTAGTATGGGTTCTTCCGGAATTAGTAAGTGTTCAGTGCATGATAACTTTCACTTTTAGTAGTAGTAACATCACAAATATGAATGATGTTCAGTTATTAGTTAGAATACTATACAAGTACTATTTTTTTGAAGAAACATTGTGCTCTGCCAGCTCCACATTTGCGAGGAGTTTGGTAGTAACAACTCAGAACTGAAATAGCTAATGCAAAGACATAGACTTGGTGAATTTTTAAAACTAAACTTGGAGACGCAATGTCCTCTGAAATTAGAAATCAGGCTCTGGATCAGAAAGCAAATATGAAGATGCAAGTAAGTAAGACAAGTGTGGAGCAGGTCTCAATGAAGCCTCATAGGGAGGCCAGAGAAAAACAATTGGAACCTGTGAGATTCAGAGCCAAAAGTACCAAAGTGACCAAATCTTAGAAACTTCTTTAGATCAGATCTTGAGGATTAGGCCCTAAGGTCAGGATCGGTGTGTGCCCAGGAGGAACTGGGGAGGATATAAGGAAGAAAAACAGGGAAAAGGAAGGACACCAGGCAAGCAAGGGTGCTGTTTTGAAAGTTTCAACTCAGCCTGATCTCATGGAGCTCTGCAGTTAACTTTCAGCTTGCTGTAGGGGGATTAGCATTTGTTATTCCACATCTGTTCATGTTTAGCACTTTCCACCTCTCTCTGTAGGGAAGCTACAAGAAGCGGAGTGGAGACTCTTGCTGGAGACCAGTCACCCTGGCCAGTCTAAATGTAGTCACTTATGGCATGATGTTCAGTTGGCACCACCAGGACAGTCCAACTAGTCATTAAAATGAAATGATTCTACATAGCAACAGGTTGCTAAAGAGCCATTGCTCCAAGTTGCCCAAATGGCCTTTGGTCATTTTGCTGCCCAAATCCACAACCAAGACCCTTTGGCTCCCCAAAGACTGCAGCTGCTGAACTGATTATTCAGTATCCTACCATCAAGGCAGCAGAGGTTTGGGAATATCATCTGTGAATGGAGTCTCGTAGACTATCAGTGTGTGTTCTCTTACATTGTTAGCCACTCCTTAATGATATTGTGTACAGGTTCCTAAACTCTGTTGCCAAAAGGGATAAATTCCAAAGCATTATAACAGATGACAAAGGCAATAGGTTTGGGTATTTTTATAGACTAATTTTCCTTCCTTATTTAGGAAGGCCTGGATATCTTTAATAAAGTCTATGGACTATTTTACTGAAGTGAATGTTTAAGGTGGGTGGGCTCACTTCTCTTGGAAACCTCTATATTCAAAGGGAAACTTGAGAAAACCACCCAGGAATCACTGTAAACTGGCACACCCTGAGAAAGAAGAGCAAGGGATTGTGATACTATTTTGTTTAGCATGTCTTACAGATACATTTACTCCTGTGAGTTTCCGTGAGTTTCTTACAATGACTGTTTTGACAAGCTAAATCTACCTTTCATCCAAGTTGGTAAATAGAGCTATTTAATCATATCTTGGAGAAGAGAACACACCTGTAAGCTGGAGACAGGATAACCAGGGATATGGGATGAGCATTGAGGGGTTCAACACTCCCCTGAAGTTACTTCCTAGTTAAAGTCCAGTGGAACTTGAATTGGGCTGGGCTCTGTTTTGTCAAGCAGTTAGTGTTTGGATTACTTCTGGTTGGCATACAAGGTAACACACTCGATGGCATGTCTTCTGGCTTAGTTGTGTGCACCCAGGTGTATGTACATACACGAGGGAGTTGTCATAAATCAACAGATCGCAGAAAAAAGTTGCGCGAGCCAGTAGCTTAGACCAGAAGTGAGCCCAGAAGCCCCTGAAGAGAAGAGGGACTTGAGCCTAGGACGGAGACAGGTGTGTCACTGAGCAGTTATCAGTTGGTGCACTGGCTCTCTGTCCTGTTGGGAAGCATGGGGAGGCAGGTTCAGAGTGAGCATCAGGGTGCCCCAAACAAGGTGCCCCCGGCATCCCTGTGTGCTGGCGGTTCCGACTCAGGCTGTTGTGAATACCTGACTCATCAGCACAGGAGTGCAAATTTTAAAATCTGTGATGGGTTGCTACATCAGAACAAATGTGATCAGATGTACTTACTTGACATTCTTAGTGTTTTAAATGGGATCTCTGTAGCTCAAAACACAGAAATATTGGAAGCCCGTCGTTGTGGAATCATCAATATTATCTTGCTAGTAACAAACTTACGACAACCATTTTCATATTTTTGGGTGGATATCCTTACTAAGAATTCTTCTAGAGAGGATACAGATATGAGTATCCCCTGATATCTTCAAAGCTGCATGCAAGGCGAAGGAGAGATATATCTTAGGCACAATACCAAACAATCATGTTTAAGTCCATAATCCACCGGCTCCACGGCAGGATGGCATGGCACAGAAGCACGTAGAAGAGAGCTGGGAGAATCACTCATGGCCTGGGGTGCTAGAAGCAGAGAATCAAGGGGGTTGGTATAAACACTTCCAAGCCACACTCTCAATGATTCACCTCTTCTGAGTAGAGTAGTCCCCACCTCATACTAGCAAGTTACCTATGGGACCCCATAATCTAATCACCTTCCAAAGTTCCTGCTTACGATCAAATGAGGCTTTAGGGAACATCTAGATATAAGCCATAGCAAGATATAGGAAAAACATTAAGAACAAAATTTTGATAATAAAATTTGTTGCTGTCAAAGAAAGAAACCAGAGAGAGTTTTAAGGACCAGAAAGCAGTGAAGAGGTAAAAAACGGATGCAGCTGAAATACTATTATTGTAATCTGATCTAGATGATAAAATGAGTCCTGGGTTGGGGTTCAGAAGGCCTAACTTTGAGTCCGTGGTCTGGCTGATGGTTGATACAGTGTGTCAACTTGAGAAGTTTAGGAACTAAACAAAGTAACTCAGCAGGGGCCCAGGGTCCTCACTTTGTAAAAGTTCTGAGCCTGTGCAGGAGGAGGGCAGGGAGATGGTGTGAGTGCTACAGCCACCCCAGGGTGGGCAGCCTGCTTGCAATATAAGGGAGAACAAGAGTCTTGTTCCCCTACTTTTGCTTTTGTTGCATTTACTGTCTTCTGCCACCTTTAACTGTTGTCCCACTGCCACACCACCCTACTTTGGAGCCAGCTGATTATGGACTGAAACCTCTATAAACTGTGAGCTAAATAAGACTTTCCTTCCTTTATTTTGGACTTTGGGTATTTTGTCTCAGGAATGAGAGAAAAGTAACCAAGTTAGTTTGCCCATTGAGCCCATTGACTAATCATTACCTGTATTCTTTACCTCTCCTGGAGTAAATTTTACCATTCAAGGAAGGAAGAGACTGTGTTATATGATCTCTTCTGATGCCTAAATTAAGCAATGTTATTTGCTTCTCTCTCTACTTAGATTTCTTCCAGGAGATAATATAAGATAATGTAAATGACAATTTTATGAAGTTTCATTCCTTCCATTTTTCCATTATGAAAGAAATTCCACAAATTTAGAAAACATTTGGAAAAGAGAAAAAAGAGAAAGAATTTTTCATATACTTTTCATTCTATTTTCATGTAGCTTTTTTTAATTCTTTTTTATTGATGCTACTTTTATGTCATGAAAATTATAATGGGTTTTTTATATTCTTATACAGATGTGAGAAGAAAACCAGAAAGGAATGTGGTAGCTTTTCTCAGATACTTCAAAGGCTGCCACATGGAACAGATGACAGATTTGTTCAGTGTGAATCAAGGACCAGTGATCAGAGGCAGCACTGAGCCTGTCTTAGTATGGGGAAAGGTTCTCTTAGGATAGATGATATTGCCCCATTGAGGGAAAATATCATCCCAATGTTTTATCATTTACAGTCATTTTCTGATTCTTTAACTGGTCCCTTGCATCCTTTTACAGCCTTCAATCTTAATCATTCCACTGAAAATTTTTAGCAGCTGTTCAGCCATTTTCATATCTCTATGTTAATGATTTTACTAATGATCATTCTAGAGAAGAGATAAATGTAAAAACTCTTAGACATCTCCATAACTATGCTCAAGGCAAAGGAGAAATAGAGGAGAACAAGAATTTTTCCCAATTCCTCCATATTCCGTTTCTTTAATTTCTGTTACTAGGTACTTTGAATAGCTCTGACTCTACCTTGTAATAAGAGAAAACTGGTTTCTCCTAATATTCTGCTTTTGTAGAATTTTATGGGAAATACCTGGCATTGCTTTTGTTGGAGCAATCACAATTATGTGGGTCATACCTGCTGTGAGTAAGAGAGGTGACAAATGTGGCAAGGTATGCAATATCACATCCACTAAACACTTTCTTAAAAACGTGTAAATTATTCTTGAGAAATGGGTGAAAACAAGAACTCTCATACTTATAAGTTTTTTCCTTATTCTTTCTTTTCCTGTTTTTTTTTTTTTAACTTCAGAGTAGGTCCCAAAATACATTTTAATGTGCCCCAGAGTTAAATTGGTCATCCAGTGGAAGCTAACTCTGTTCTGCTTGGGAACCCAACCAGAAGCAGTCATTTGGGTATTCAACATCCCTGTAAGATGAGAGGAGCGTGAATGGGAGGAATTAAATCTGTTACGTATGATTGCAGAAAGCAGTTAGCGAAAACATTTTTCTACCAAACTGTTTTTTAAATGTTTTATTGGGACTTGTAACTAAGAGGTTTGAGATGGCAACCAGAGAAAGATAGAAACTCAAGCATGAACTGGAACAGGCATGTTTAGGAAAGATACCAATTTCAGGTGTTTTAACTTCTCTGCATTATAACAATTACTACTTAATGATAAGTATATTAAAACTTATTTCTTTCCTTTCTGTTTTAGAATAAATACGTTAAGTAGCAACCATTTTCCTTGAGGGTGTTCTATTCAATGTCAAAAATGTATTTACTTAGTCATCTGAGCCTCAATGTCCACATCAGTCTGAATTCATTCCAGGGTGATGCATAATTTGATATTACCAGCTGGCAATTCTGACTAGATTAGAATGATGAGAAGTTGATTGGTGGTTGCCAAGTATGATTTTACTCTTCTTTAAAATATAATCTTCTAATGTTTCATAAAGGAAGAAAATATGGGAAATATGTATGATATATATGACAACTGAATCTCTGTATATTCTGAATCTCAGTCACAATCTTCATGTGGGACCATTACATTGGTGAACATTCAACATTTTGTATAACTATCCTACCGTTTTAATGATGTCTAACCTTCCTAAATTCTTGACTTCGATAGATAGCAATTGAAACACAAACCCTGCTCAACAGGGTTTTCCATCTGGCAGGCTCAGGGTTCCTTTAAGTTTGTAATGTGGCAATTTATAGTCTTAGTAATTTATAGTTGAACAATATGACATACTAGTTTTTGTTTGTTTATCAATATTCCCCAATTTAAAAAATTAAACCTTGTATTTTGAGATAATTTGTAGACATGCAGGCAGTTGCAAAGAACAGGGATTGTCTGTATATATTATTTCTAATTTCTTTTGTCTTCCAAAAGAAATTCTAGAAAATATCTTGTAGGAGTGTTTTTGTAGATTCCTCAGGACTTTTCACATAGACAATTATACTGTCTGCAATAAGGGACCATTTTATTTCTAATTGGTGTGCTATTGGTTTACTTGCTTGCCTATTTATTTATTTATTCATTTTCGCAGTGGTTAGCACTTCCACCACTGAGTTAAATAAAAGTGATGAGAGTATATCCTTGCTTAGTCTTAATCGTAGAAAAAAATTGTCAGGCACTATTGATTTTAAAGTGAGTTATAAAATTTTTGCAAATGCACCTTATCAGTCTAAGAGAGCTGCCTCTTCTCTCTACTTGAGTGAAACTTTTCTCCTGAATAAGCATTGAATTTTACCAAACATATTTTTTGCATTGATTGATGTAATTGTGTCATTTTTCTCCTTTAGCCTGTTAAAATGGTGGACTATATAGATTGATTTTTGAACAATTAGCCAGCCTTACATTTTGGAAATGAGTCAGGTTTTGTCAGCTTTGCATCACTGTGAGAAGATCTGAGAAATACAATTTAAAAGCGGTTGCAGTTAGTCTGTAGTTGGCTGGCTCCATTTTTTCTGAGTCTGAGGCAATTCCAGACATCACAGTGAGGAACACGGGATAGAGCACAGTTGATCATCTCATGCTGACTGGGAAGAAGAAGGAACTGGAGTTAAGATATAGTCCCAAAGTCATGCCCTTAAGGACACACTTCCTCCAGCCCTATACGAGGCCCTAATTCCTATAGCGCTCACCATCTTCCAGTCATGCCATCGTTTTATGGACTCATCATTGACTATAACCATTGATGAGGGAAAAGCTTTCATGATTCAATTATTTCCTAAAGTCCCACCTCTAGACTTTGCTGCATTAGAGACAAAACCACAGACAATTAAGTCTTTGGGGGATACTTCATATCTGAATCAAAACATTGTGTCTGAAAGGTCCATTGTTATCTCCTAACAAAAAACATATCCTGTCCATCTCCAAGAGTCTGCAAATATCAACAGTTTCAGCATTGCTCAAAAATCCAAATCCAATGTCTCCTCTGAGATGCAAACAGACTCTTAGCTCTGAGCCTCAGCAAAATGAAACTCAAGTTACGTACTTTAAACATAAAATGGGGAACAGGGATGGAGTAAAGACTCCTGTTTCAAAAATGCAGGACTAAGGACATTGGAAGCAGAAAATGGGCCAATGTAAAACTGAAACCCAGCATGGCAAACACTAAATCTTACAGTTTTGTATTAGTCAGCTGTCCTTTGCTGTGACCGAATATCCAAAACCCACTTCAGGAGAAATGACTCACAGTTCCTGGGCATACAGTGTATACTCACCTGACTTCAAGGTAGAAATACTACATTAGAAATTTGTGGTAGAGCAAAGTTCATGGTAGCTAGGAAACTGAGCAGCAGAACAGAACCTCAAAGGAAGGGACCGAGTCGGGTATAGACCCCAAGCCTCACATTCTTGCCCCACGAGACACACCCGAAGTATGCTCTCTTGCCTTGTGGCACACATGCTCTGAGGGCGGGCCAGTTGCCATGTCATGAGTTGACCAAAGGAGAAGAGCAGATGACAAAGACTTGAGAGTCTCTGGTCAAAATCTAGGTTGCAGATCAATGTCTTAGGAAGAACTGAGTCCTATCAACAGTCATGTGAGTGACCTTGGAAATGAACCAATCCTTTGCTGCTCTTTGAGGTGACAGCACGCTCTCACAGACTCTTGCCTGCAGCCTGTGAGGGATGTAGGAGACCGAAGCCAGAAGACACGCTAAAGCACACCAGACCTGGGACTCCCAAAGTACTAGCTGGTTGAACCCACTAAATTTTGGAATAATTCATTACATGTCAAGAAGTAACTAATGCAGTACTGGAAAAACAGACTAGATTTCTAACACCTACTAGTACTAGTTCAATAAATATTTCTATTCTGAAATCTGCCCTTTAAGGTCCCATTTGAGTTGGAGAAATATGAACAGTAAGACTTGTGTCTGTGCCCCTGTCTTATACCCTGCCTCATGCTTACCTGGTTGAACCCCAATTATAATAATCACAGTATTGAGACTAAACAGCACAGCACTAGAAATGGGGAGCAGAGAGAGGGAGGAGAATGAATTAGGAGTGACATTTTACATCTTTTAAAAAAATCTGACCTTTTGGAAATATCACTGTGTACATTTAAAATATTAATAAAGACTCTAGCTGTTAGTAGGCAAAAGGCGTTGCTGTCACATGTGACCTTTCATTGAAGTAAAAGAAAATTGACAGTTTTATTAGCAGTAGAATATCAGACGAGAAAATGTAAAGAAGGAAGGGAAGCTGCCACAGTTAGTAATTAGTCACACAAACTGCATACTGTTAGGTAGCTGGGGTTTTAGACAAGGGGCGCTGAAACGGAACTTTCAAGCTTCTTCCACTGAAGCCGGTGTAAATGATGACTAGATTGGGAAAGCACTATTTCTACAACACTCTTTACTGCAGGAGTTTTATATGGCAGTGTTTTTGTTTCCACTTTTGTCCTTCATGTTTTTGCCAAGACATTTTCCCTAAGGATAATCACATATAAAAGCTTCAAATGTCCTATGGATGGCTACTCATGTATATATTTAATTAACAAATATAAGTATTCACAAAGTGCTGGATGTTTTTCGTAGGCTTAGAGGAATGAATGATGAAAAGATGAGATTCTTCCCCTTAAGGGTCTTATATGACAGTAAAGATCACAAGGAGAAGAAAAGCTCATTAAACAGATGTAACTGCAATGTTGAAAAATTAAGATTTAGAAAAAATTATAAAATAACTCTATTCTTTCTTCTCATATTCAGACTCTGTGAAACTTTTACCCTCTGTGCATAAACTGTTACTTTAGTCCCAAAACTTTCTCAGTTTATCCCATAGACAACAAAAGATTTTTAATTATTTTATGGTGAAAAACTGTCTTGCTTTGGTAATGGAATCCAAACATTTACCTACTTCATGTATAGCTAGAGCATTGCGCTATACCAGACCGCTGAACTGAGGGGGAGGAATGATAGACTATTGCTGAGACAAGCCTGTTGTAGGAAAAGCAGCCATGAACAACTGTTGCTTTATTTTCTGAGTGTGCTTTAACTTTTCTCTTTCTGTAATTTCTTCTTGGGCTTTGACTTTGTCCTGCTCCAGGACTGACCAATGCAAAAAATTCACTTTCTTCAGAGGTACCTCGAAGGATTGTTTAGAGTCCCCTGGCACAGATGATACTCTCTCTAGGATTTAATTGCTAAATTCTTTTCTGCACAAAGATAGCCTTTATATCAGAGTCCACTCCCCAAATTTTCCATGTCTGGTCCTTTCACCCTATGGAAAATGTGGGTGTCAGGCCATTCCCAGTATGACTGCATCTCCTAAGACCACTGTTATGTTAGTGTATAGAGGAGACACAATCAAGTTCTTTCCATGAGACTTTCCACCTGAAGGTTTGGTATGACCTAAGAAACAAAGTCTCCAGAAGATTCCCTGAGGCTTCTGTCTCAGACAGGGTTCAAACTATTTTACTCTGCTCTCACCTGAGTGAAGGAAGGAAAAGCCATAGCAAGTCAGTATCTCTTGCCATCTCTCTTCTGAAGTGTTTACTCTTAATATTTTTTTATTTTTAAATTGAATTTGGGCTCACCCTACAAAAACTTCTCTTTTCTCGTCTTCTTTGCAAATTATGCGTCAGTAACCCAATTCCTCCTTTTAGAGTGTGTCAATACCTGCAACCTCTGATTGCAGTCTTAGCTTTTTACAATCTTAGCCAAACCAGAGACAGAAAAAAATTCAATTAAATATCTATTTACTTATATATGCATCTGTGTATCACTTACTTTTGCCAATGAATTATAGCAATTGTTAAAATATTAAAGCACAGCATAAAAGAGTGTGTTATTGGGATCATAGAAAAGTCATGCAAGGCCTTAACCCTGCCTCATTAAAGGGATTTTACAAAAAGGAAACAGAGGGGTGGTAGTAGTACTGAGGCAACCTTATGTTTATTTTTCAAATAGAATTTAAACATTAACTTGAAAGATGGGATTCCAACTCATGCTTCTATTGTTCTGATCATTGTCTCTAGTCCAGCACTGTGCAATAGCAAATGTTTAATAATTGTTGGTTTCTTGACTGAATGATTAAGAACATAAAAAGCAAATTGGTCCTCTGTTGATAGTCTTGGCATTGTGCAATGCATGCCCACTAAAGTATGCCATTTTTATTGATGGGTACAATTTTGGGGCTCTAATAGTATCTGACAATTCTTCCTTTTACTTCACATTATACCCAGCCTTTCTTTTTTCAAAAGAAGGAGTTAGAAAAAAACAAAAACAAAAAACAAAAAACTGATATGCATTTTAGAGACGGTGAACTTCAAAGAGAATCTCAGCCTGAAGTTTAAACCTGTCTTGGCTTGATATGTGATTCTTGCTTTACTTATATATTTATGGATGTGGAAAGGAAAGTTGGATATTCCTTATGAATATTTGAAGAAATGCCCATCAAGTGGAGTTGAGTGACTAAGTGCTTTTATAGCAGGAAAAAATAGCTGTTATAGAAGTCAGAGTCAAGTGAGAATTGGAAGTGTAAACAACATGGAATCCATTTATCAGATAATCAATCTGTGTCCTTATAAAGGACCCTGAGGCAGACATGGGTGGTTCTTACAGGTGATTTTATCTTAGTGGGAAACTTACTCTATGGCTCAGGAATTTCTGTCTCCAAATCAGCTGCCAAATGGAATTCAGAGACAATCTACTCATGGGTGGTTTATATGATTTAAGGACCAATGATATGTCATTAAATCAATGGACATTTAATTTCAAGAATTTATAACCAAGTACATGGGAAAATTGTATTTTGCTAGGCAAAGGCAACATAGTCTTTAAAAGTCTTAACTGTCTAATGCCATAAAAGTTTCTGATAGTTTACTTGTTGATCTGTGCATTGTTCTGTCATTCCACCTATGTTTATTGTTCACATATTAATGCCAAGCACTGAGCTAGACACAGAGCATACAAGGATTGCCATTTTGCTTCTGCTTTCAAGGGTGAAATGAAGGTCACACTTTATGTAGGTCTTACTTTATGAAAAGCATACTTTATGTAGATGTATTGAATTCAATAAAATGTATTCTTAAATTTGCTTTCACCAATTTGATTGTTTAAATGTGACTATTAGGAAATTCAAAGTCACACAAGTGACTCACATTTCATTTCCATTTGACAACATTGCCCAAAAGATCTGCTCACAATTGCCCAGGTCACCTTCATGCCTCTTGGTCTCACACTAGGGAAGGTCTAGATGTGGGTTTTGTTGCTACTCACTGACAGTTTGTGTACACTGACAAGGGTCTCTGATAGTGATATTTAGCTTCTAGTCTGGACATATGAACTCTTGAAATGCAGGTCTCAAGTTCAGTACTGTTCCTGAAAATATTTTGAGTTATGTTTTGTTGGACAAGTATGGGACAAACCTTAGGGATAGTGCCCTTTGGAGAGAATATAAACCTCTTATTAAATATTTGAGAAATTTTCCATCCAGAATAAGTATCACAAATATTTGTCTGTGCTATATCAGTTATTATTATATAGTATAGTTTTGCTCTGAAAGTGCTTGGAAAAAAAGGCAGAAAAGATCACATGTGGTTGGAGCACAAACCAAATTGAGTGATCAGTTTATTTTTATTATCTATCTATCTATCTATCTATCTGTTTATCTGTCTATCTATCTATCTTTTTGTAGTGGGACTAGAACCCACAACCTATGCTTGCAAGGCAGGCACTGCGCTGCTTAGCTATCTCCGTGCCTGAGTGAGCAGTTTAGAGAGACGAAGTCACCCCCTGAAATGATTATAAATTAGCAACAATTACAGATGTTGACTCTGTACTCCTTCCTTTAGAATTTCCTAGGTGAAATTTTCCAAACTTGTGGAGGCTCTGAATACTTCAAAGTAAGGAAATATCTTTGTAATGGATCGCTTGCAAAAATGGCCATCCTCCCCTCCCTTTATCTATGTCCATTTGCACTGTAACTTTGCATCATTTTTCACTGAATGGTGGAAACTATTTGCCATCCCTAGACTCTAATGCAGCTGGTGACTTGCTTTGCTGAATGTCACAGAAGTGACTAGGTGTCAGTTCTAAGTCTGGAATTCAGGAAACTTTACATGTGCAGTTGCTGTAAAAATAAGCCCAGGCTATCTGAGTGAAAACTTTTGAAAATGTAGAACAGAAATGAACTGTCCCAGATAAAGTCATCCTAACCCAGCCAGCCGTTACTGTTTGGCAGCTGATTGGGGGCATATAAGTTAGTTTATCTGAGACCAGAAGGGCAACTCAGATGAGCTCAACCCCAATTACTAGTCCACAAAATCACGAGATAGATTAACGATTACAGTTTTTAAGCCATCAAATATTAGTTTGGTTTGTTATGCAGCAGAAACTAAGTAGTAAAGTCCTTGAATTGTTTTATTTTCCTCCTAAGAAAAAACCAAAAACAACAACAATTCCTGAATTTTGAAGGTTGGATGAAGATTGCTGATTAGTTTCTCTAAACATTTAAGCGGTAACCCTATTAGAACACTGAAATCCTACTTCTTGTTCACAAAATGATTTAACTTTACATGACATTGAAATTTTAGAAGACAAGAAGGTAGGACACTAGAGGTAGTCTGGTCTTTACATGCTTTTAATAAGGTCAACTGATTTTCAATGTTCAAAAATAATTTTCTCTCTAGGGGAGTTTTCACTGAAAAAATATATGTACATCACATCTCCAGTGATTTTGACCACTTCGAAATGTCTTACTCTGTTTTATTATGCCCTTTGAAGATCTGAATATAGCCATTAAACGTCATCTCCTCGCAGACAAATTGCTGATATTATTTCTGTTTGAATGAGATAATACCATAATAAGGGTGCATTTTGGAGCTGCTCTTTCTTCAGGGAAATTGTGCTTACTTTAATGTACCTAGGATTGAGTATGAAGGTGACATGTCATATGACACTTGACTATCCTAGAGATTTGAAGAAATAACCATTCTATTTCAAATATGCACATAAGGCAGTGGGTTTTTGTAGTAACATTTCTTTAAAAAATCTAATTCAATCAAATGAGCCATTGGTCATGCAAACCAGTTCTTGACTGGGTAATTTTTTTTCTTTTAGTGAAAATGCGTGGGATAGGGGTGCTAGAAAGTAGCTTCCATGGGGGCAGTGCCAAGCAGGACAGGCACGTGGAAGGATTATGGGTCTTTTAGAGTCTGCGAGATGCTGAAGAGTTGAGCCCAGTACTAGAGAATCCTTGTCTTCAATTCACCACAAAACTACCCAATAACTTCCTTAAGTATAGGCAGGTTGTGACTTTCTTTGTTTCTTTCTTTCCTTTTTTTTTTTTTTTTGTCAGTACCAAGGATCGAACTCACAAACTTGTGACTGCCAGGCAGGTGCTCAAGACACTAAGCCAAACTCCTGGCCTACATTTTTCGAGGCAGGGTCGAACTCTGTAATTCAGGCCGGCCTTGCTTACGTTGTAGCCCAAGCCGGCCTCAAACTTACAGTGCTCCTCCTACCTCAGCCTCCCAAGTACTGGGATTAAAAGAGTGCACCACCACACCTACCGTGACTATATTTCTTGAGGAAGCTGGTAAGGCACGGAGCTTTATGCTTGAATCTTTAAAGGGCTGGCATGATTATGGGTACAGAGATGAGAAGATACATCAATGGGACGGTAACAGTGCAGATTTTACAAAATTATGGGGAGATACTGGAGCCATCCACAATATGAAGTTTCATATTCCAATTAAGATTTCTGGGTTGAGGATACAGAATAGCAGCATAAGCACCTTCCTGGAAAGCACAAGGCCCTGAGTTCGATTCCTGATACAAAAAAAAATATATATATATACTCCCTACATTTCTGATTGGAAATGGAGCTCAAGTTATTCACAAAGTAATGCATTTAACCTAAAGTAATACATCAATACTAACCAAAGTATTATATCATTAAAGCACTTCCTTTGAACTAAGTCAAATAAACCCTAACTATAAAGATAAGTCGACCAAACCATAACACCAACCCATTTTGCAAGGAGTATGTAAATATGGATCCACAGTGGCTGTGGTGGTCTTTGTAGGGGATAGATATGCAAACTACTTTGACCTTTGTGCCAGAACCTCTGAAGAAATATTTTCATTGGATGCTGCTAGTGAATCTAGTTGCATGAAAGACTTGAGAGCAGATGAACCAGGAGAATGGAAGAGCCAGGAGAAAGACGTGAAATTACCAGAATACCTCCTGAATTGTCATGTTGGTGTTGTTTAAGGAGAGAGAGAGAGAGAGAGAGAGAGAGAGTGTGTGTGTGTGTGTGTGTGTGTGTGTGTGTGCACCCATGCATGTAAGAAGTGCAAAGCACCCTAGAAGAGAAACGAACTTCACAGTGGATCCTTAATTGTTGAGAAGATTCCCAACATATTAGACATTAGACTCTATCAGTCCCAGGGCTGATATTAAAAACTTGGAAACCTGGTTGGGAATACTCATTTCCAGAAATTGGAGATATTCACTAGTAGTGCAGTGCCATAAAGCAGGACATGTTAAAACCAATACTAGGATACAATCTATCAAATTAGGGCTTATGGATTCTCTAGAAGAAATATTTCCTTTGAGGTTTTTATTTGACAAGTATCTAAAGGGATGACATTGCAAAACTATTTGGGATCCCCCAGACAACCAGTCTTGAGTACATCTTGTCTCAAAAATGCAGTGTCAGCATTTGCATACATAGAGAAAAGCAATAATGCTAAGAAATCATTGCATACTCTCTATCAAGATTTCACAGATGCTTATTAAGAGAAAAGTTATGGGCTAATTGAGCCACCAAGTTAACAAAAAACACCAAGGGTATCTTAAATTCTCGACCCAAAGCTAGGGCCTAGAAATTTTTATCTTTTTTTGAAAAGACATCTGCATACTACTATTCATATCTGAGAAATCCTCAAATAGCGTATGTCCATGAAACACTGCAGAAGGGGAAGGCCTCTGGGGAAGGGTAGCTGGAAAAAATGTGTGGCCTCTGCACTGTCCAATACAGAAGCTCTTAGCTGCAAGGGTTTAAATTCAAATATAAATGCATTTAAATGCAGAGAAAAAGAAGTAAATATTCAGCTCCTCAATTCCACCTTTCATATGTGTTTTGGTTACATTTGCTCATTGCCAAGACAAAATACCTGACACCCAAAATTAGGGAAGGAAAGGTTTATTCTTATAGTTTCTCAGGAGTTTCAGTTCATTAGTTGGTTCCAAGTCAGCATGGGGTGGCAGGTCTATGGTTCATGGTGGCTGCAAGCCACAAGGCGCACTGGCAAGTGAGAGAGAAGGAGACGGAAGCACGGAAGAGGAAGACCCGCCTTCCCTTACACTGTATATCGGCTCCACCCCTGGGAGGGCACAGCACTGACATCATCAATCCCAGCGCTAGACAACAAACTGATCACAAGCGTCAGACTCAGCCCCATCAAAAGTATGTGAGGACTTGGGGGTACATAGTATACCCAATACAATATGTTTCAGCTGTCGCTTTTCTCTAGCCGCATATGATGAGTTCAGTGTCTACATGGACCAAGCATTTACTGCATTCAATAGCACAATGCAGACCATCCATGAGCTCCAATTTTTCCCAGGGTGGTGTTAAAGTGATCCGTGTTTAGCAGGAATGATAATTTTATTTTGAATTTTGTTCTTTTCATGGTCTAGCAATATGTCTTATAGTCCTTGCTCATGATGCTGGTCAATGAACCCACTAACAATCTAGTGTGCCATGTGGCTAAACTAGAGTGCTTGGTAAGTTATGTGCATTAAAATGCAATTTCAACTTCAGATATTTTCAACTTACGATGGGTAATTAGTGGAATGCAGTCATAAATCAAATAGTATCTGTATGTAAAATGACCATCACCACAGAATACTCCACCACGTAGTATTGTTCTGTGGTCTCCGAGTTTCAAAATCCTCTACTTCTTTGGAGAAGTGTGTAAAAAAACTTAGCCAGGTATGTGGAAATTAAAAGATAGCGCTTGGAACACTATTTCTACTTGGTAACCACATGTAAGCAGGCAAGTGAAAACATGAGTGTTGCGATGTGAAATATGTAGCAGGTATGACACATGTTGGAGAATATAATTTGGATAATCAGGCTTGACAAAAAGAATTATAGGCAACATGAATATTCTGTGATCACATTCCAAAACTCCCATACATTTCAATGTACGTTTGAGAGAAAGAAAGAAGACTGTGAAACATGCAGTGTTCCAAAACTAAGATGGAATGATGAGCAAAATTTAAATGAAGAACCATGGTAAAGACTGAGATAAGTGGGATGCCAAGGTGACTTAGTTTCTTCCAGTTTGATTCCCAATCTGGAGGGCATCAGAGATTAGAGTTCGTATATCACACCCTGTGGAAGTCACCCAACTCGATGAGTAGGTTGCGTGGTGTCTGTAAGGATACTGATCTCAAAATGCTGGGACTTCCAATGTCTACCAGGGTTCCTAGGCATGATTCTGTCATCACTGCAGCAGAGATACCAGACTTTGAGTTAAGAAAACACATAGTAGAAACCATTAGCTTCAGGACCCTTCGTGAGAGTCTGGCATGCATCTGAAACCAGGTCTTGATCTGAGGGGTAGGTGATAAAAGTTGTCTCCAGAAGTTTTTTGAGAACCCATCAACATAGGGGTTTAGAATTATATCCAACTTAAGTTAAAAGGAAAATAAGAAAAAAAAGAAAACAAGCAAACAAACAAACAAAAGAAATGCCATGATCTTGCTTACCTACCAATGAGAACTAAGATCCATTTTTCACATGACCATCTTATACAGAATCAAGGTGCCTTAGTTTTTGTACGCATCACTGGAATGAAATATCCGACTTGCGCAACATAAAGGAGGGAATGTTTAATCTGACTCACAATCTTTAGAGGATTTAGCCCATAGCTGTCTGGCTCCAAGGCAGAATGAACCTGGTGGAAGGGCCCGGGCAGAATACAACTGCTCACCCTCTGGCAGTCAGGGAGTGGGGTGAGAAAGCAGGAGCTGGGGATGAGAATGTATGCTTCCAGGTCACTCTCCGAGTGGCCCCTTTCCAACCAGACTCCACATCCTAAGAGCACATTCAGCTACTAAACCCTTCAACGGATGAATCTGTAGATGAGTATAGAGCCCCCATTATCCAATTACCTTCTAAACACAAGAGAATTTTAAGTCTAAACCATAACACACAGCCTATTTGTCAATGTGGGCTGGTATAATAGAATAGTATATATACTAGGTTTCTTAAATATCAGAAATTAATTTCCCACCATTTGGAAGGCTGGGATGTCCAAGATAAATGTGCTAACAAAACAGACTTTATTCTATGGCTTTCCTGTGTGTGTGTGTGTGTGTGTGTGTGTGTGTGTGTGTGTGTGTATACTTAGAGGTACTGGAGGATGGTGGAGGGCAGGTTGTTCAGAAGTTTCTTTCTATAAGGACAGTAATCCTGTTATGATGGCCACACCCTCATGAAATCATTACACCTAATTGTATGCTACTCATATATCAAAATATTGGGGATTGGGGCTACAATATACATTTTGGGGGGACATAGTTGAGCTCATAGCACAGAGGTAGGGAGCTCCGTGCATGATTTCTGTAGGATACCAGGGGGGCAAGAGATAGGGTGCTGTAGTCCTCTGGTACAGAGAGAAGGAGGCAAGGAAATTTGGAGCCGCAAGTTTAGGAATTTCCAGAGATCATCAGTGGGCACTGGATAGGGAAGAGAAGCAAAACAGGGCGGGGGCTTTGAGTTAAGGTAGGCTAAATCTATGTGGATCAGCAGTTAGCAGCTTGTGCTGTTTTATTTTAATAAATACTTTATAGTGTGTATGTATATTTTATATGGCCATGCTCACCATCAGCTCATTTGGTTATTTTTCTTATGACACATTGGGTTAACAAACATTTATGTCATGCTTACTGTATATGAGTCACAGTTGTAAATGTTTTATAGATTTCAACTCATTAAATTTTTATAAACAATCCCAGTGCCCACAGCCAATTGCTAGTTTAGAAATGAAGACTGCACAGGACAAAGAGGTTGAAAAATATCCAGAACTTCCCGAGGTAGGGATGGCTCTACTGAGATTTAATTCTAAGAGTTCTGGTTTCAGAATCCAGGCTTCTCACCAGTTTGCTTTTCTAATCCGCCCTCCCTCCCTAACCCTTCATTCCACTCTTTGATGGTTAAAAGCCACAGCTTAATAGCAAAGGTCAGTTCATGTTTTAGCAGATTTTACTCACTTTCGGGAAAGCAAAATCCTTGCTAGCCTGTTAAAAACATTTCTGCCCAAGAAGTCACGGCTAGCTCGTCTGTTTTCTATCACTCCTACTCGCTCAACATCAGTGGAACCATTTTAACCAAGACTTAGTAGTTTTAAATCTTTTTTAGAGGTCTAGCTAAAAATTCAAGACTCCTTTTTGGAGTTAGGAAGGGTTCACTGAGAAACTGAAGAAGATTTTCCATTTTCTAATTGAGAGATAATTCGTATATCATATAATTCACCTTATATAGTAGACAATTCATGGTGGCTAACATATTCACAACTTTTTACAAACGTTACTGCTACTGAATTCTAGAACATTTTTATCATCCCCCAAGGAAATGCTAGAGTCTAGCAATCAATTCAGTCTACCCTCCCCTTAACCCCTTGTATGCCACTCTACTTTTCATCATTTTGACAAACACCTGATTACCTGAGATCAATCAAATTATGAAGAGAAAAGGTTGATTGCAATTTGTAATTTTGGAAGTTCCTATCAATAATCAGTTGGCCCTGTTGCTTTGGGCCTCTGGTGAGGTAGCTCATCATCATAGAAATGTAGAGAGAAACAAAAGCACTCATTCCACTGCCAGATAGCGGAACAAAGCAAGGAGGTGACCAGGTTCCCACAACCCCCTTCAAGATGATGCCCCAACGACCTAAAAGTTCTCAGCAGACCTCACCTCCTAAAGGATCTACCACCTCCCAACAGGGATACCCCTGGGGACTGCGGCTTCAACCTAGTTCTTGGGTCAACATTTAAGACCCAAGTATAGCATATGACAACACAGAACTACTTTTAGTCTTTATGAATGTGTCTATTCTGGATATTTTACATAAATGTGATCACATATAAGTATTTTTTTTTTTATGTACAACAGTTTTAACTTACCGTAATGTTCTGAAGATTCAACCGGGTTGAAGCATACATCAGTACTTGACTCTTTTTAAGGCCAGATACTGTAACGTAAGGCTACAGCACATTTTGTTTATACATTCATTTGTTGATAGACATTTAGGTTTTTTCTATTCTTTGGCCATGATGGATAAAACTGCTATAAAATCCATGTATCACTTTCAGTGCATGTGTAAGTTTTCAGTTTTCTTGGGCACACCTAGGAGTAGCATTTCTGGTTCATTACGTAACTGTGTTTCATCATCTAAAAGACTGACAATATTTTAGCACAGAGTTGTGCCATTTGACCTTTCTGTCAGGGATGCAAGAGGGTTGTATTTTTTTATGCTCTTGCCAATATTTATTTTTATTATTTGTGTTTTTGTGTCATTTAAAAATTTTAGACACTTTATGCATGTGAAGCATTATCTCACTGTGAATTTACTATACACTTAAGTAATGGCCAATGATGACGTCTTCATGTGCTATTGATTGTGTGTTTATTTGGAGAAAAATCTGCCTATTCTAGTCATTTCCCTATTTTTATAGGGTTGTTTTTAATTATTGATTTGTAAGAGTTCTTTATTTTAGATGCAAGATTTTTATCACATACACACACACACACACACACACACACACACATATATATATATGTATATTGTTCAAATATTTTTCCCACCCTATGAGTTGTTTTCCCACTGGTTTATACTCTCCTTGAAAGCTGAAAAATTTTAATTTTGACTCAATCAAATTATCAATTATTTCTTTAGATGCTTGTTCTACTGCTGTCATAGCTAGGAAGTCACTCCATAGCTGAAGATCATAAAGATTTATAATTTATAACTATTTTCTTTTATGAGTTTATAATTTCAACTTATATGTTGAACTGTATGTTGGCTAATTTTTTTTTTTTGGTACCTGGGATCGAACTCATGACCTCATGCTTGCCAGGCAGGTGCTTATGCTGCTGAGCTAAATTCCCAGTGGTTGGCTAACTTTTTATATACAATATGAAATTGAAGTTCAAAATCTTTCTTTTGCATGTGGATATTTAGTTGTTTCAACAACATTTATTAAAAGGACTTTCTTTTGTCCTTGAGCTGTCTCAAACTTTGTCAAATATTATCCCATTGAAACATGTATATTTATTTCTGGACTTTTAATTTTATACTATTGATTTAAATACGTATTATAATGAAATTGATTTATAGTCTTGAATAGTGTAGCATTGTAACAGATTTTGAAAATGGAAATATGAGTCCTCTGATTCTTGTCTTTCAATATGTTTTTTCTTTTTTTTTCTATTATGACGTCTTACAATTCCACATGAAAATTAGAATTAGCTTGTAAATTTATGCCCTAAAAAATTAAACTGAAAGTTTGATAAGGATTGTATTGAATATGCAGATTAGTTTGGAGACTATTGCAATAATAACAGTATTTCATCTTCTAATTTATGAACATAATATATTTTCTTCTTATTTGGATCCTTCTTTTCCTATCAAAAGTGTTTCATCGTTTTCATTGTGTAAGTTTTACAAAGTTGACAGCCACTGTGTGTGTGTGTGTGTGTGAAAGTGAGAGAGAAATACAGACAGAAATATACAAAAAGGTGAGATGTGAGAAGAGGTTGATATTCAGTCATTATGCATTCATTCATTTAATTAATATTTATTGAATGCTTATGTTCATGAGGGATATTCTCTCAGTTATACCAAGTATTGACTAACACAGGAGAACATGGGTCTAAAGAAAACAGAAATATTCCTTAGTGTCCATTTGTAATCTGTCACTTTAGAATCGGTTCCTATCCAGGCTTTTACAATATATATAAAGAAAACCGATTACTCTGAATTTTATTACCTCTTTGAATCTCCCCTCTAATAATGTGATGAAAAGTGAAATGACTAAACTGAGGATAAGTAAAAAGAGAATCAAGAGAAGGTTAGGACCCGCCAACTAGTTAATTGTTACATGAGAAAGTGTGAACTATGAACGTTCTTCTTATCCCCATCGTCTGGCTTAGAATTTAGTGACAGCTAAAAAGATAGAAAATTGTCAGTGCTTCAAGCTGGGGATGGATACCTTTTCAGAATCTTTGCTGGTACGAAGCTGTTATGAGCAAACATAATACATCATCTCCCAGACTTATTTTCTATAAAAGAAACGAGTGTGAGAAATTTTCTACTCATTGTGACAGCAAGAGAAAAATGCTTTTTCTTGGAGTATATAATTTAAAGTTATGAACCGAATACTTATCTGAAAACTATGTCCATCTTCTTTTTAGAGGAAATACTGCATGTTCTTCTGCTATAAAATCTATCTTTGCTGAGAATATGTTTGTACAATATTTAGTGATCATGAAAAAATGCTTATTTTCTATCCATCTCTGCTCACTCATGAATGAGTCAGTTGACAGCATGGAATCTTACAAAGAGCACTTATCCGGAATGACACTGGCACTGGGAGTGGAGAGTAGGAGTGTTATTCTGGCTGAAAGAGAGAACTACAGACTATTGTTTTCTCTCTGAGGTGCACAGGTGAAATACCTACTTCTCCTCTCTGTGTATAATTGTCAATGAGGCAAACTTCCTGTGATCCTTGCTATAATGGAACAGAACCTCAGGCTGTGCCATTCTGTGCTGTTCTGGTTACCATGGCTGGAGGTAGAATCCATCTGCAGACCTTTCAGCACCTGGCTAGTTCTTCTGTGTGAATTTTGATGAGGGAGAGACTTAGGATGAAAAACCAATATAAGACCAGTGCTGTTTGTAGCCTGGAGTCGATGCTCATGAGACAGAAAATGAAAGAGATGAGCTCTTCAATATGTAGTGTGGATTATGTCAGGATTACTAGCAAATAAAAATGTATACAGCAGGGAGAATGTTCTGTCAGAGATTAAATTCCTCTTCTCTTTATTGGTCATGCTTTATAGAGCGATCACGACTCATTTTGGAGGCACAAAATCTATTTCTTTACATTACAGTGGCAGAAGGTGTGTGTGTGTGTGTGTGTGTGTGTGTGTGTGTGTGTGTGTGTCTAATCTGCTTTTGTAGATCAAAGAAGGAAAGTTTTCAGGAAGCCAACTTTGGAAGTCTAAGAGGAGGGGCTGTGGCATCTGATGATGGAAGTAGAGGAAGTTAATTTCGGGTAGATACTTTTGGAGGGCCTCAGAAGATGGGCAGCTCCTGGGACCTGATAGCAGCCTCCAGATAAAAGTTCCCTTCCCAGTGTGGAGATGTGACACAGTTCAACAGGCAGAGGTCAACCGTTGTCTGTTTCTCTCAATATATCTGGACTCTGGCCACGTCACCTGAGTGTCGCCCAGGCATCTCATTGTGTGCTTCAGAAAAGCCCTGGAGTTGTGGCAACTGAACAAGAATTTCTTAACATTTAGAGGTGGAGGTTCTTGGTCCATTCACGTTAGTATTACTGGCTGGTGTTTGAAGATTCCAAGTTCTTACATTGCGGCAATTGTTGGGAGTATATTGATAGAATGGAGTAGTAATCTCTATTACCTGTGTAAACCCTGTCAACAAAAATGTGCCTTCATAGAGGTCCACAGATATATATATTTCTTTTACCAGAGAAAAAGATTCAAGTTTAAAGAAAACTGGTCAGGTGTGGGAACTCCTGCCTTGGATCCCAGGGTTCTGGGAAGCTGAGGCATGAAGATCACACATTTGAACCCAAGTTGGGAAACTCAACAAATTATCAAGACTCTGTCTCAAAATAAAAGTCAAAAAATTATAAAAGGGTTAGGGATATAGCTCAGTGTGAATGTGAAGGGCGTGGTTACACACACACACACATACACACACACACGCACACACACACACACACACTACTGATATTCCCCAATGCGAAGACTTACTATTGTGCTATGATAAATAACACAATTGAATATCGATGAAAAATAGACAAATAGATCAAAGAAACAGAATCAAAAAACCAGAAACACACACACACACAGGCACAGGCACAATCACATGCACACACAAGTCAGTCAAGGAGCAAAGGCAGTTCAATCAAGATGCAATTGCACATCTGCAAGGTAAAAGGACTGAGGTTTTATATTTTTTATGAAAATTAATCCAAAGTGTATTATAGAACTAAGTGAAAAATGCAAAATTATAAAGCTCGTAGGAAACAACAAAGCACAAGGTTTAGGTGAGCTTAGTCTTGGCAGTCATTTCTAAGTCACAGGAACAGCAGCATGATCTGCAAGAGAAAAAATGGACAATTCATTAAGATAAAAATCCTCCGTATAGTGAAACCATCAGAAAATAAAACTGCAAGCCACATATGGGGAGGAAGTATTTGTGTCCAAAATCTAGAAACAACTGCTAAAGCTTCAAAATAGGAAAATAGGAAAA
>RJWM01016108.1:0-46209 GCA_004363535.1 Dasyprocta punctata | reverse complement strand
TTATCCACACCCTCCCTGTTAATCTATGGCCGGTTTTCTGGGATTAACCAACACAGATTTGAGATTTGTCTACCTGCTGTGTCTACCAGTGACAGTGGAGAGACATGATATGAATTGGACTTTTCCCTTCTTTCTGTTTTGGATTTGTTTTGTTTTGTTTTATTTTGCTCTCTCTTTTCTTATTTATTCTTGTTTTTACGTAAGTGTGAATATCGTTTCTAATTTTGTTGCCGTTGTTCTGCTGCGCTCTTGTTTTTTCTTTCTTCTCTCTTTCATTTCTGCCTTTACAATTTCCCAAAGGTTGCATAATCTTCCTTTGCCCTCCAGTCTTGCTTCTAATAACTTCCTCTTCTTCTGTTTCTCTGTTTCTCCCCTGTCCCTTTTAAATTTTCTCCCCTGATGGAAAAATCATCATATTTATGGCATGTTTACTATACACAATTTTTTAGTTGTTTTAGGTTTTATTTTATAACAACAAATATAGTTCATATGGATAAAGGTGGCAAATTAATAGTTGCCATAGTTGGGCATCTTGTAAGCTCTGTTTGATGCCATTGTTATTACTGGTTGTACTTTAGCCAAGGTGACATAATTGTTCTAGTTGTTATTCCTAGTATCTCAAGAGTGAGACTGCATAAGGGTCATAAATAATACTATAGACCAGTGCCAAAGAACCAGGGACTAGGCCAAATAGGCAGTGACTTCTCATTCCTGATAAATTGAAGAGGGAGAATCTTACAATGGAGAATCTCAAAACCCTAAAACTGGTAACACCTGGAAGACATCTCTGAGAAGTAATCGTTTCTTAAGGGTTCATAGTACTAGCCTTGAAGCTACCTACCATAAGCAATTTATTATCGTCTACCCAGGAATTAAAAAAAAGAAAAGAAAATGAGAAGACATTTAAGCAAGATGCAACCCAGATTTTCAGCTCACTAAAGGCAAATTCATGGTTCAATGAAGTGAAAAAATTCAAAAGTCACCTACCCGGACTTTCTGAAGTGGGATGAGGCTGTAGAAAAAAATCAATCAGTAACAGCTTGTCAGACAGCTAGAGACACCTTAACTATAATGAAAAACATGGTTACTGACTCTAGGGCAGATAGTTAAAAAAGAAGATCTTAGGAAAATGTTGGAAATACGAACCCCAAACATAGGAAAGAAATGGAATCCATAAAAGAAGTTAAAACAGATATCCAGGAGGTTAAAAATTCCATTAAAAGCATATACGAGAGAATGAGGCAAAGTGAGGAAACATCAGATTTAGAAGACAGGATTTTGGTTAGTAATCATGAAAGAAAAGATTTCTTAAAATATCGAGGGACCACAAAAAATGAATTCAACTGCAAGATGAGGCAAAGAAGAATAACAAAAGACTGATGGGAGTCAAGGAAAAAGCAGTAGATAGCACAAACACCACCAAAAACCTATTCCAAGAAACAAATGGCAGAAAAGTTTACAAGCAGGCTGCAAAATTGACATACAGATAAGTGAGACATAGAACTCCAACTATCCATGATAAAAAATGTACACAAAGGCATCTAGTAGTTAAGATTTGATAAATTTAACACAAAAACAGAATCTTAAAACCTGTTAGAGGAAAGAGACAAATCAAGTATTTAAAAAAGCCCATCAGAATCACAGCAGAATTCTCAAAACAAACTCTTTAGTCAGGCACAGCTTGGAGTGATGTATTTCGAGCACTGAAAGAGAACAACCTCCAACCCCCATATTGGTGTACACTGCAAAACTGTTTTCAAAATTGATGGAGAAATCGAATGCTTCCATGAAAACGGACACCTGAAAAAACTCATGACCACTGGACATCCTACAAAGAGATAATGAGTTTTACAACTGTTTGAACTCCAACAGAATAAATTCACTAGGCAGGTTAAGTAATTAGCATGTGTGTGTGTGTGTGTGTGTGTGAAATGTGAACAAACAACAAGAAAATAAAATGGCAAGGTTACGTCAATACATCAATGCAAAAGGTCTCGATTCACCAATGAAAAAACCTAGACTGACAAAATGAATCAAGAAGCAAGATCCAAAGATATGCTGCATATAATAAACACATTTAATTAAAAAAGAAATAAACTGATGGAAAATGGATGGAAAACGGTAATTCATGTAACAGGAACCCAGAAAAAAGCAGGGATAACTTTATTTGCAGACAAAGTGAACTCAAGCCAAGACTGATCAAAAGAGACAAAGAATGTCATTATGTACTTGTTAAGGAAAAATTCAAAGAGGAAGATATAACAATCATAAATATATATGCACCAAATACCAGTGTACCCAACTGTATAAAACAAATGTTAATAAACATGAAAAATCAAATAAGTACTAATACAATTGTAATGAGGAAACTAAATACCCCACTGTCACAAATAAACAGATAAAGCAGACACAAACTCAACAAAGAAATATTAGAAATGACCCAAACTTTTGATCAAATAGATTTCACAAACACATGGAAATTAAATAACATCATCCTGAACGACCAGTGTGTCACAGATGAAATTAAAGAAAAAATTAGACCATTTTCTACAGTTAAACAATACTGCCAATAAAACATATTGAAACTTAACTGATGCAAGGAATACACTTCAGCAAGGGAAATGTATAGCAGTGAAGTCTCATATCAAATCAGAATCCAGCTCAAATAAAAATGCAACGTTGAACCTTGAGCTTCTAGAAAAATAAGAGTAAGTTAAACCCAAAACTCATATGAGGAAGGAAACTATAAAGACCAGAGGAGAAATTATTGCAATGGAGACTAAGAAAACAATACAAATGGTCAATTATTCTGAGTTGTTTCTTTGACAGATTAAATAAAATTCACATACCTTTAGCTAAACTTATCCCCCCTGCCCAAAAGGAAAAAACTCCAAGTCATGCAGTGAGGAATGAAAAGTGTAAAATCACAATAGATCTTGCAGAAATCCAGAAGAACATTAACACCTACTTTGAAAATCTGTATTCTAATGAAATGGAGAACACAGAAGAAATAGACCGATTTCCAGATACATATGAATTACCAAAAAAGAATCAAGAAGATACAAAAATTCTAAATAAACAAATACGTTAATGAAATTGAATATTTAATTAAAAACCTACCAACAAAAAGAGCCCAGGTTCTGATGAATTTATGACTGAATTCTACAAGAAATTTAGAAAAGACCTAAAGTTGTTACTTCTCAAAATCTTTAATGAAATTGAATGGGAAGCAATACTCCCAAATTCATTCTGGGAACCAAGCATTACCATGATGCCAAAGCCAGAGAAGATCCCAACCAAAAAAGAGAACTACATGCCAATCTTCCTAACGAAGCTAGATGCAAAAATCCTCAATAATATACTGGCAAAAAGAATTCAGAAAACCATCAAGAAGAGTATACATCAGGACTAGGTAGGGTACATCCCAGGGATGCAGGGTTCATTGTACAGATGCAGGGTTGGTTCAACATGTGGAAATCAATAAATGTAATACACATTATGAACATAGCCAAAAGCAAAATCGATATGATTATTTCAATAGGTGTAGAAAAAGCATTTGACAACATCTAACACCGATTAATGATAAAAATCATACTGGAAATTGGACTAGATGGTCTTTATCTTAATCCAATAAAATCCATCTAAGACAATCAAACAACCAATGTCATACTAAATCGACAAAAATTTAAAACTTTCACTCTAAAATCAGAAACAGGACAAGGATGTCTACTGTCACTGTCTTATTCAATATAGTTCTGGAAACATTAACTAGAGTGATTGGACAAGAAACAGAAATAAAAGGAATAAGGACAGAAAAGGAAGAAGTTAAATTATCATTATTTGCAAATGACACGATATTCTACATAGAAGACCCCAAATACTCCTCTAAAAGACTTCTAGATTTAATAACCAAATTGAGTAGCATAGCTAGATACAAATCAGCACTAAAAAATAATAGCGCTCCTGTACACAAGTAACAAACTCACGGAGAGAGAAATTAGGGAAATGACACCTTTCACAATAGTTAAAAAAGAAAAAAGAAAACCTAGGAATGAATCCTATTAAGGAAGCCAAATACCTCTACTTTGAAACTACAATACACTAAAAAAGAAAATTGAAGAAGATGCCAGAAAATGATAATATATCCCTTGTTCTTAGATAGGAAGAACCAATATAGTGAAACTGGCCACACAGCATAAATTGTTATATAGATTTAATGGAATCCCAATCAAAATGCTAATAGCCGATCTCACAGAATTAGAGAAAACAATCCTAAAATTCATTTGAAACCTAAGAGACTTAGAATAACAAAAGCAATTCTGGGAAATAAAGGCAAGTCAGGGGGCAACACAATCCTTACCTTGAAATTATACTATAAAGATACTGTGATTTAAAAAAAAAGGCACAATGGTGGCAAAACAAAACCAAGAAGAAAGATAAAACAATAAACAGATTTGGGAATCCATGGAACAGATTAGAAGATGCAGAAACAGCTCCAAACACACTGAGCCACATTATTTTTGATTAGAGTGCCCTTTACTGGAAGAAAGATAGCCTCTTCACTGGAAGAAAGATAGCCTCTTTCGTCAACAGCACTGGAAAATCTGGCTTTCCACATGCCAAAGACTAAAACTAGACCCATATTTTTCACCATGCACTAAACTAAATTGAAATGGATCAAGTATCTAAATATTAAAACAAAAACACTAAATCTGATATAAGAAAGAATAGGTAGAACTCTTGAAGACATTTGTGTACGCAAAAACTTTATGAACAAAACCTTGATTACAGAAGACATATCCCAGAGATCAACAACTGGGATCTCATCTTATTAAAAAACTTTTGCACAGCAAAGGAAACAGCCAACATAGTGAAAAGACAACCCATAGAATAGAGAAAAATTTTTCCAGCTGTTCCACAGACAAAGGACTAATACCTAGAGTACATCCAGAAGTCAAAAAAATCAGACCCCTCAAATTTAAAGATTCAATCCAAAAATGAGCTTCTGAAATCAACAGACACTTCTCCAATGAAAAAAAAAAGAAACAACACATAAATATATGAAAAAATGCTCAACATCCCTGGTCATTCATGAGGGGCAAATTAGTATAATACTGAGATTCTATCTCACTCCAGAAACAATACCAATTATCAAGAATTCAAGCAGTAATAAACGCTGGAGGGGCTGAGAGGGAAAAGGAACCCTTTTGGTGGGAGTGTAGACTGGTGCAACCACTGTGGAAATCAGTGTGGAGATTCCTCAAAAAATAAAAACTAGAGAAGATGGCAGAGTGGTAAGCAGCAGAGAAAGAACCTCTCTGAAAGTTGCCATCCAAATACTGGAATATAGGAACATGAGGAAGGCAAAAAGAAGGGAAATGGGTCACCTGGACACAGGAAGGGTCTGGGGCATCAATTAAAACCCACAGAGAGTGAAGAGAGAGACTTCAGTGAAGAAGAAGGAGATAGGACTCACTGCATGAAAGCAGTAGTTCAAACTTGCAGATATACAGTGATTTCTGGTGACCCCAGAGGCTTCCAAGGAGAAATGCAGCAGTTGGGTGAATCACCAGACATGAAGGATTGCACTGGCTGGTGGTGAGTGCTGAGGGCTCAGTTGCCCCATGTGAGACAGCACTTGGCGAGGAGCCATTTTGGAGAGGGGACAATTGAGTTTAGAACTCAGAGCAGCCGTGAGCTCCATTTAGTGGCTTCCAGCAAGGCTCAGACCCACAGAATGTGCACTGATGGTTGAAGGTTTAATGAGTCTGGTCCTTGTCAGAAGCTGCAGGCTCTTTGAGATTACCAAGTACCCTGCCAGAAAACTATTCCTGGCTTGCTTTGATAAATCACAGTGGATCTAGACTCTGTGTCCACGTGTTGTTTACCAGTGACAACAGACACAAACTTGGAATTGGACTTTTTTCATTATGTTTTCTCCTCTATGTTTTTTGTTTTTGTTATTGGGGTGGTGGTTCTGTTTTTGTTTTTTTCCTTCATTGTTTGACCTTGTTTTTATATGAGTGTGAATTTGATTTCTAGATTCTTTGTGGTTGTGGTTCTGTTCTCTTTTTTTATCTCTTAGTTATCTCTTTCCCTCCAGTCTTCTGTGGCAGTTTCCCAGAGTTTTTTGAACCCCTTTTTTCTCCAGTCTTATCTCCAATCTCTTCCTCTTCTACCACTTCTCTATTTTCTCTCTAATCCATTTTAAATTTTAACCCCTGAGAGAAAAATTGACATAATAAGGGCTTGTATACTGCATAAAATTTTGTTTTGTTTTAGATTTTGTTATATAACAACAAATCTCGTTCAAATGGTTAAAAATGGCAAGATAATGGTTAGCTCAGTTTGGCATTTTCTAGGTTGTGTTGTGACAATTGTACTAAACAGCTGGGCTTCCTGGTATTCCAAGACTGAGATTGACTAAAAGTCACAGAAAATACTGTGGCACAGGTCCAGAGGATAAGGGACTGGGTTAAAAAGGCAGCAACTTCCCAACTCCAACAAATTGAAGATTGAGGTCCTTGTAACAGACTCAAAATCACAAATCAAGTTATGCCTGCAAGATACCATGGAGAAATAGTCATTTTTTGAGAGTTCTAAATACTAGCCATACAGCAACCTACCTTAGGCAATTTACAAACATTGTCCCAGGTATAACATTTTTAAAAGAAAAGAAAATGAAAAGATACTTAAAACAAGATGCAAGACCAGTCATCCAGCTCACCAAAGGCAAATCCAGGCAACAATGAGTTGGGACAATCCAAAAGCCCCCTAACTGGCCTCACTGAAGTTATAACAACAGGGCAGTTGAATGAGCCTCTAGAAAGAATCAAATCAGAAATAATTTCTGAGATAACTTCAGAGATTTTGTCCACAATGAAATAGTGACTCTAGAGCAGATACAAACAAAAAATAGAGGAGCTGAAGAAAATTATGGAAGGTATGAATGCTTAGCATAGGAAGGAAATGGACTACATATGACAGATTCAAGCAGGTACTCAGGAGAATAAAAATTCCATTGAAATATTTACACCAGATTAATCCAAAGTGAGGACAGGATTTCAGATATATAAGACAGGCTTACAGTTAGCAATCACAAAAAGAAACATTTCTTTTAGATGTCAAGGTATCATGAGAAATTAATCCAGCAGCTGATTTATGAGGCAAAGAAGAAAGCTTAAGATTGATTAGTCAGTGGAAAAGCAGGAGGTAACACAAGTGATTTTAAAAACTGTTCACAGACATCATGGCAGAAAATGTCCTGGTAGAGAGAAAGAATCTGACATGCAGATAAATAAGGCAGAAAGAACTCCAATTAGCCATGATCAAAAAAATCTGCAGCTGTGCATATCATAGTAAAGGTTCCAGAAATTCAACACAAGAAAAGTATCTTAAAAACTGTAAGGGAAAAGAGACAAATCACCTGTAGAGGTAAACCCATCAGAATCACAGCTGACTTTTCAGCACAAATTCTTAGGAGGGCTTGGAGTGAAGTATTTCAAGTTCTAAAGGTAAACAATCTTCAACCCAGATTGATGTACCCTACAAAACTATCTTTCAAAACCAATGGAGAAATAAGATACTTCCATGATGAAGAATATCTGAGGAAATTTATGACCACCAAACCAGCACACCAAAAGGCTTGGATGAGCCACGTCTTCAAGACACTGTCCACGCTCTCTCACCTTAGTTCTAAGGATGCAGTCCCAGACTGTGGCGGTCTCCACATTTGCTTCCTGCCATGGCTGATCACTGCCTGCCTGCACCACCAAGCCAGTGCCCGGCTTGGCAGGGCTCCACAATCACTAACACACGTGCTTCACGAATGCCGTGCTGCAGTGCTTCAGCAACATCAAGCTCTTCAGTGAGTACTTGGTGCTGGAACCAGTACCCAGCATGGTGGCCCAAGCTCTTTCTCGACCCTGAGCAGACTGTGGGTTGAGGTGGGCAGGGCCAGGGTGAGGTCTTCATGCAGCTGGTGCCCCTGGTGTGGGCCCTCTGGACCCTAGAGTACACTCTCCAGCACAACCCACAGCTTCAAGAATATTGTGTCAAAGAACGCACTACAGTATTGGGGAAATTCCCAGCATAATGACCACGAATTTCTGCTGTGGCTTTTGGACCGAGTTCGTGAAGATCTTACTCATGCAGTAAAGCAGAGTGGACAGCCTCCTCTGCAGCTTCCATCAGAGACTAATATGATGCCAGAGGGGCTCTCTTTTGCTGTGTACAGCACTTTTGTACAAGAACTTTGTCAAGCCCAGTACCTATCTTCTTTGATATATCCTCACTCTCACAAACAGAGCAATACCTTTGACCCTTTTATCTGCATTTCTTTGTCTATTCCTCTACCCTACACAAGGCCTCTCTATGTCACTGTAGAGTATCAAGGGAAATTTCCTCACTGCATGAGAACTGGTGTGGCCATGCCTCTGTCTGGAACTGTCTTGAGACTTCAAGAAGCAGTGTCTGTGGAAACAAAGATCCCCTCTGTCTTAACAGAAATGTAGAATGATGGATTCTATTGTTCATTTTGTGATGCAGACTACCTGGAAACAGTCCATGAAATTGACTGTATTTTTTCCTTTGACACTCCAAAAATATTAAGGCCTAAAGAATTCTCAAAGGGGAATTCACTTAAACAACAATCTAAACCACTTGAAATTTGGCTTGGATCATCATACATTGTCTTCTACTGCAGAAACAACAGCAAAGCAAGAGAAAGTGAATGAGCCCAGCATCAGAGCAGGAAGTGACAAGATTGTTCTGATGATGTGTAACAGAGTTTGAGTTGGGCAGCAGGGGAAGTGATTTGGACAACCGTTAGTCGTGCACTTGGAGAAGACAATAGAATGGGCATTTTTTTGAGTTTTTTTTTATTTTTTATTTTTTTATTATTTCAGAGAAAAAAAGACACATATAAAGAAGACAAAAAGCAAAAGAGACAAACAAATTACTACAGTGAATGCACAACAGTAACATTACAGGTTTACAAAACAGGATGATAGAAACTTGACAATGGTTGCAATATTGCATATCATTATCTTCAAAATGGTTGTTTACATTAACAGATATAGACATGTAAATTGATCTAATCATATCAGGATTAATTGTTCTTTCTCAATAACTAATATATTCAGCAGTTTGTTCGTTTTAATTATATTACATATACATATATACAGATTTATATCTTTTCCTTTTCCCTTCCCTCTTTCCCCCTTTTCCTTTCCCAATTGCTTGTGCTGTTTGAGCTGTTTTTTTTACCCTTACATAGTATTTATTATAGGTTTCGGATCATATGTACTTTTTCAGTTTGTTACACTAGGGAGACAATATGGTATTTATACATGTGGGTTTGGTTTGTCTCACTTATGAGTATGGTCTCAAGTCGTGTCCATTTACTTATAAAAGTCTCAATGCAATCTTTCTTAACAGCTGAGTAGTACTCCATTGTAGGCTTGCCTGGCACACTGCAGAGTCTCTGAACTCCTTGCAGCCAGACTCAGGGTCCAAGTGGTACCACACTCCGGGGTATGCTCCACCTAGCTGCCTGGGACTGGGAGGCCTTGCCCCCCACTCAGTAAAGTGGAGGCTCCACCAACACACTCCGGGAGTGAGCCCTCATGAGCTGCACAGAGGATCCAGCTCGCAGAACACAGAGGCACTGAGCCAGGCCCAGCCCAGGACCCCAGAGCTGCTCATCAGGGACAGGCCAGAGTAGCTGCAGGACCTCGGAGAGCTTGGGCTCTCCCCACCAGAGCACAGGGCACATGCGAGCTCCATTCTTCAGTGGGGCAACCGGCACAGCGGGTCCTAGAGGTCATGAGCCTGCACAGCCAGAAGCAAGGCCCCAGCAATGTAGACGTGGGACTCACCCAGGCTTGCCTGGCACACTCCAGCAGCTCTGAACTCCTTGCAGCCAGACTCAGGGTCTGAGTGGTGCCACACTCTGGGGTATGCACCACCTTGCTGCCTGGGACCAGGAGGCCTTGGCCCCCACCCAGTAAGCCAGAGGCTCCACCAGCACACTCTGGGAGTGCACCCTCACTAGCTGTGCAGAGGATCCAGCTTGACCCAGTCCTGCGACTCAGTGTGACTCACCAGGGGAACGCCCAGTGAACCACACAGGACACAGAGCCACACAGGTCCTAGAAGAAAATGACAAAACAAAAGACCAAGAGGCAGTCTCAATCCCCCAGCACACTGAGAACAAACCCAAGAGACACTGAAATGGAAGACAGTGGGAGTCACACAACTGAACTTTCTGAAATGATAGAAAATGCAGTAAAGAAACAGCACGATAAAGCTATAGAGAAACTCAAATCAGAAATAATCTCTCAGCTAAAAAATGAAATAAGAATCATTATTAAAGAAATGTGTGTATCTAAAGAAGAGTAAGATAAAAAATTGAAGAACTTAAGAAAATGATGGAAACTTGGAATGAACAATATAAGACACAAACAGAATGCATGAAACAAATTAAAAGGGAAATGCAGGAAATGAAAACTTCCATGGAAAGTCTGAAAAACTGCTTGAATGAAGCTGAAGATAGAATCTCAGATCGTAAAGACAGCATGGGAGCTCATGGCCATGAATGAAAAGATCTCTTAAAAATAGTAAGGAACCAAGAAACAACAATTCAACAGCTGCAAGACAATGCCAAGAGAAATAACATAAGATTAATAGGCATAAATGAAAAAGCAGGGGTCAATACTAATGACCTGCGAAGATTATTCACAGAAATAATAGCAGAAAACTTTCCAAACATTGGCATTGTTGTAGAAGGAAATCTTAGAAAAGATGAAGCATTTCAGTTTGTATGTGGTCAGTGTTGTGGGAATATAATACTGCCCCAGGAGGAGCAGCTCTTGTGCCACCCAACAGTAGAAAGAGCATTAAAATCTTGGGGACCAGGTGGTACTGATCATGTGAAATTAGTAGCAGAATTGGAGAAGCAGACAAAAGTTTTCCTGTTTATAAATATTGAAGATGAGTACATCCCTGACTCAGAAAATGTCCGTCTACAGAAGCAGCTTTATCACTAGCCTCAGGCCTGCACTTCCTCCCAGTGTTTCCAACTCTACACCAAGAGGAACAGCTTGCCCCAGATGACACATGGTGTTGTCCACACTGTAAGCAGCTACTGTAGGAGAGCATTACATTAAGCCTGTGGACTCTGCCTGATGTGCTTATTGTACACCTCCAAATGTTTCCCCAGGAAGGAGACAAGCATATGAAACTTCAGGACATGATCACGTTCCCCTTGACTGGCCTGGACACGACATCTTATGTGGTTAAGAGAAACCAGAGCAGCTAGAGTTTGCTCTCCTATTGGCTCCCATGGAGACAGCCATATGGACTGAGGAGAGACCCTGAGGACTACAGCTACGACCTGTACGCATTGTGCAATCATCATGGCACCGTGTAAGGGGGGTCACTACACAACTGACTGTAAGAAGTCTGTGGACGGTCTCTGTTGTTGCTTTGATGACAGCGATGTGTAGCAGCTGTCAGAGGATGAGGTGTGCACACAGACAGCCTACATCCTTTTCTACCAGAGACAGACAGCCACCCCATCATGGTCAGCCAACAGCTCAGTGGCAGGCTTCATGAGTTTTTCCTTGTGCAATCATTGGGTGAGCCTGCTCCCGGGGAGCAAGCAAGCTAGTGTGACCTCTGCAGCTTCTTCCAGATGCACCTCTTTGGCCTCACTGTCAGAGTCTGTGGAGATGACTGGAGAAAGAAGTGAAGATTGTTTTGTTCTCCAACACGCGAGAGAGAAAAGAGAGAAAAAAGAGAAAGAAAGAAGAAAGGCCTTTATTGAGGGTGCTGGAGGGCTGCCAAAGAGACGCAAGCACGATCTGGAAGCTTGGGGAAAAAAAACTGAGGGCTTTATTTGGAATTTGACAAGGGCCGAGTTAAAATGGGGCAGAATGACTTTCTGACAGCTGATTGGAGGGGCATTTGCGCAGGTTTGCAGGAGCATTTGAGGAGGTTTGACTTTTGAGTTCCTGAGAAGAACGCAGGGAGGCTCTGTCCAGCGCCAAAGGGAGGAGCTGTTAGCCTGCACGTGGGGAAAAACCTATCAAAGATGATGGAGGATTTTCAACTAGACCATTTGTGAGAAATGTCCAGTGTCAGAGCGTGTCATCCCGATCTTTTGTCACCAGCCTTATGGTCGTCAATGAAAACTGTATCAGACCTTCTTGTTCCCTGTCTGTTAAGCTTCAGTTACGTTCCAATTCTCTTTCCCGATTCTCAGTGGATTCGCTAATTTACAGCTCCACCTCTACCTTGGAGCAAATCGGGGATGCAGTGGATGACACAGTCTCCAGCTCTTGCTTTGGTAGTTTGAGGATTTTTTCTAGTAGTTACCAGGAACCAAGCGGTTGTCACAGTCGACGTGAGCACAAGACTGTGGGCTGGGCCCCATTGGCTGTCATGGAAGATATGTTCAAAGATGAATCAGATAACTGCAAATTGAACTCCAGTGTTGTAGATACACAGAGCAAAAACTTAGCACAAGGGGATCACTTACCTCCAGTCTCTGATCCATTTGATAACAATAATCAGATTGCTTACGTGGATCAGAACAATTCTGTAGACAGCTCTCCAGTCAAAGAGGTGAAGCCCCTGAGCCATGCAGACCCACTCACAAAGAAACCAGAGAGCACAACCAAGAAATCCCCTGGTGCCAAAGGCACGTCTGAGCCAGATAAAAACTTGGGGAAGGGGAGGCCAGCCTTGGCATGCCACGACTCATCTCTTTCAAGTACATCCCCCTTCTTCTTCTAATCCAATAAAAATCTCTCTAAAGCATTCCCACCTCGAAGCAAAGCAGATTCATCTTCAGGGTCAGTGGAAGGCACTCATCCCCTGCCCCTGGCCAACCTAGAAAGGAGGCATCCCCCAAGCCCCAGGACTCTGTGTCATCTCCTTCACCACAGAAGCAGAAGTCAGCTGCTGCCCTCACTTACACTCTTTCCTCAACATCTACTAAAAAAACTCGGGCTCTGCCACAAGGGGCCCCTTCCCTCCTGGGAAGAGCAGGACTTCAGAATGGACCTTGAGTAGAGAGGGCTTCAGACAAAGCCTGGGTTCTAATACAGCCAGTGTCACCTCCACATCTAAACCCAGCTCTCCTCTGGTGAGCCAGGCCAGAGTGGGGGAGGGCAGAGGTGATGCCAAACATGTCCTGAGCACTTCCATGGCCAGACTGTGCTTCCGCAGCATGAGTGTGCAGTCTGGTCTGAGGAGAGATAGCAAGTCTGAGGACAAGGGGATGTCTTTCTTCAAGTTCGCCTACCAAACTCTTCATTCTTTTGTTTTATGATTTTTGGGTCACATATCTGACTGTGCGTGTGTGTGTGCATGCATGCGTGTGTGTGTGTGCATGTATGCATGTGTGCACACGAGAACAATTCAATTGCAAATTGTTAAAGGCATCACCTTAGTCTGTCATTGAACCAAATAACAGCTATAGGTAAGGCATCAATCCCAAGCTAATTGGAATAATTGTAGATGATACCCTGGACAGCTCCTTCAGCAAATGTACATACTTCTTTCTGGAGAACTCTAATGATTTTCATTGCACGCTAGAATTTTGAAGCCTGTGAACCAGTTAAACCATCATTAATGTGCAGAATTTGACTTGGGATTGATTTGAGCAGGATCTGTCTTTTTTGAAATTTTCAAGTGGCACCACGAGCTCAAAAACTGTGACACTAACAATGAAACACAGGGAAAAACTTGCTTTCTACATTTTTGCCTCATCTACCACTCTTTGTAAAGGGCAATATTTTGACACTAGTGTTTCTCAGGTATGTGTGCTCAGCTGGTCAGGATGGATCAGTACATTAGTAAATGGATTAAAGAGCAAGGTGTCATGTGTGTGACTGTCTCACTTCTTTTACAGCCACAGATAGAGGTTTCAGAAGTAGTTATGAAATCTTTCACTACCTTCATATGCAGAGATGCACATAACCTAACCTATCTTGACACTTGGAATATGTTCTAAGCTTGCAAATTGAATAACCAGAAAGCCAGTCACTAGTTAAATTATTTCTCGTCTACATTTGCTAGCTAAGGCCATTGGGATTTTGAGCTGTAGCAGAGCAGTTAACACCTCTAAAAGATACCTGGAAAGAAGTGTGCTGTAAACTGGAGGCATAAATTGGTACCAGTTTTCTTCTCTGGTGTTGCTTTTTTCTTGTTAGAAGTTGAAGGTTTCATGCTGCATCTTGTCTGCATGCTTGTTTTCTCATCTTGTAATTTGGAAAGAAACTACCTCCTGCCGAGAGTCAGATTCTGCCTATCAGTCTTCGTTAAGACTGCCTTTCAGTAATTCATTTTCTTCTTTGTGCTGAGAATTTAATTTCATACCAAGAACTTGCAAGGAGGATTTGGAAGATGTTCCATCTGGCATTGTCAGGACAAATTGCATTTCTTTTATGGAAAAAGGGGTGCCTCACAGAAATATCAGATAAGCAAAACCTGTACTTTCTTAAGCTTTGTAGAGGTCTCCTGGCAATACCTTCCTATTCAAGTTTTAACTTTTCTTTCTGTAATTTTTCTTAATATGAAGAGAGTCAAAATCCTGAATCTCCTTGAACAACATTTGTCACTTTGCCATACAATAGCATGTTAAGTTAGTTTATGTGCTTTACTCTTTTTGGCTGCAAACCATTAAAGTTCTTTCTGAATTCTTGGTGCACAGATCCATTTATCATCACCCTTTTCATAATTGCTGTATATGAAGTAATCACAACACATAAGCATGCTGTGAATTCTGCACTGTGTGTCTCTGTCTATCTATCTGTCTGTCTGTTTATCTATTTATCTATCTTTTATTCTTTCCCATGAATACTTCTTCGAAAATATTTCCAGTAGGTTATTTCACTTTATGTTATTGCTAATTTGAGCATGAGCTGGTAAACTGCAATCTGAAGGTCATTTAGATGGAGGGTGGCTGGAATTTTAGACCCTCGCAATATTTAAGACTGACATAATCTGTCTTCTAAAAGTTACTATATTGCTCCATATAATTCACTGAACATGAGCCCACTGCCCATTACACTTATTCCTAGACTTGCCACTTCACTACATTTGCCTGTACAGATTTTGGTGGCTTTCGGAGCAGCAGTGCTCTCTGCTGGACTGTAACTGCAGGTGACTGGCTGCCTTCTATACTATATTGCTTCCCATGGCACATTGAACCGTTCTAACTTTCGTGTACTACTTTTATTTCCTGAGAAAGGCATAGCAATTGAGGGACCATCACTATCAATAAGTGAATGGTTATGTAATTTGAAACTCTCATCTTTGTTTAGTAGATGGGTCTCACTTGAAATTTCTTATCTGAAGTTCTGAAACTGTCTTAGAATTATAGTTTGATAATAGCCAGAGGGTTTTAATAACACATTTTTCCCTGATCAGTTAAGTATTGATATAAATTTGTTAATTTTCACAGTGGTAAACATTTGTATTGTTAAGTCCTGTAGGAATAGAATTTCCATTATGTATAATGTCTTTTACAAAAGCTCTACAAATCTCTTTAATGTTCCATGGGATGTAGAAATAAAATTTCTATAATAAACCTATAAATATATGTCTTCAAAAGGTTAGTCCTTGTTTCAGTATTAAATAAAAAAGATCAGTAAATATTGTGACATTTCTAGTAATCATTAAGGTATTATATGTCCATGCTTGGCAAACAATGAAGATTTCACTATTCTTAACAACTAGGTACAACATTAAGTCACAGAAAAGAATATTTTACCCAAAAGTTTGAAGGTACTTTCTAAAGAATGAAGTATCTTGGGGAACATTATTACTTGGCTAACTTCAGTTCTTTGTTAGGGTTAGAGACTTGTTTTGTGTCGTCCCTCCCCTGTGATATTTGGCACAATGAACGCATATGAGCTTTAGGGTTAAATGATCTGCTGAGAATGGTAAAGCTGGGTTTCTAGTCAGCAGCCAGATGGGCCTAATCAGCACCAACTAATCACCACTCTTCTTGTTAAGCACCACACATAATTACAAAGTTGGATTTGCAGTGTTTGTTTGCTTTTTTAAAATACAACTTTTTTTTCTTGATTGCTTTTTCTGTAAAAATCCAGTGCACTGAGGCTATATCCTTTCTTTACAGTTCTACACCTCTGTAATCCCTTAGACAGTATGGATACACAGAGAAACCAAGTAAGCTCCTCTTGTTTCAGACTGCCTCCTCCCTTTTTGTATTTTCTCATCCTAACAGCAACCTAACTGAAAATAATATGCTGGACCAATAAAAGCAAATATGGGAGTATTTGTGGTACACTCAAGTATTGTCATTATCACTGAGGCTGTCTTAAACTCTTGAAATCATTCTTTCATTATTCATTCATTCTCCAAACATTCGTTGAAGGCCAGCAATGCATTTAAAGGCAAGCTGAAAGCTTCAGCGATTTTCTGTAGCAGAAGAGCTCTGAGAACACAGCTGATCAAGCAGAGGATGTTGATAATCTCTAAAGGAGTGACATTCCTTCTCAAGCAAGAGATCTTATGGATTCTGGTCTGTTGGCAAGGCTTGTCATCCTCTTGAACACATATGTTCTGTCTGGAAATCAAAAATGCCCTTCACCTCTGGAGACACTGCATTTTTCTATCTACTAGTTCACACTGAGCTCTCTGCTGTTTAGGGATTGAAACATCCCTTACACAATCACTGTGCATTAGAGTGTGTCCATCCATGATCCGATGAGACAGATGTGTGCGAGAGAGATGTGTGAATATTTTTGTGTGTGTTAGAGGGATGTCTTCCCTCTAAAGTAACTATCATTTTATAAAACAGGAACAGTCTTGGCAGCTTCACAGAAAATGAAACAGAGAAAATCTGTGAACAAAGCTCATTGATTTCAAACAAATCTTTTTTAAAATAGATGGACATCTGATATATTTCATTCTGACAAATTACTGAACAGCCTGACAAGTTACTGTTTCCTGGATAGATGCTTGTTTTCAGGTAACAAAGATACTTAATGGTCCTGGGTTGAATTTTTGAAATAAGATGCAAATTATAAGCACAGGCTCAATAAAACACATTCTGGAGGCACACTGGAGTTTACATTTTTATTTGAGAAGGACAAAATTTGTTGCCAAACCAGTGCCTGTCATAAACACAAAAGATAGCTTTAGTGTGCAGGCGATTTTGCCTTTAAATTCATAAAGGGTACATGCTTGTTAATCTGACTACATGCTTTAGGGTTGGATCATCCAATGCTTTTATCTAAATAACTACTCTGTGTCTCATACTGCCTTTGATCAATTCCCAAAGTGTTTGTTTATACAGCTGCATTTTGAGCATTTCCAATCGTTTTACCCCAAGTAATGGATGCAATTTTGTGTGCCATCCATCTAACCTAGAAAGCATGCTCTTACTACCTAGGCAAACAACCAATAAAAAATGGTTATACTAAAAAGTTTTTTATATATATATACTAAAAAATTTTAAGAACACAAGTCTTAAATTGTATAACTCTATTTTTGACTTTGTAATTTTTAAAATGTGGCCTAATCAGTATAGATGAACATGAGCATGAACGTGACTTCTTGGTTAGCTTTATGTGTATTTCTCTTCACTGAATTTTTTATCATTGCATAAAATGAATATCTTGCAGGCAGGAGTGGAATTAGGTATTTTGAGCATACATTGATGTATATAGTGTATTTAGCCTGAAGACTTTCCCAAAGTATTTTGTTAAAAAAATGACCTGCCACTTTCTATAGATTTTAATTTTTTATATCTTCTAGGGTTCTATCATTGACACAAGGAACAAGTGTGGCTTCAAATAGTATTAAAAATTTTAAAATGCTTTTATAGAGACTTATGGGCTGTTTTGGAAAGCTTTGGAGCTTCCCTCCCACTGGTTGCAATAAGGACAAGACCCTGAAACTTATGATGGTGTTGTACAGTAGTGTTGGGTCTAGCTTTATCTGATGCTCATTTAAAACCAGTGTTTTCCATTTTGTTTTGGGAGAGAAGGAGGTTCATATTGAATATGAACATTTTTGAGTCTTGCACATACCCTCTCTGAGATTCTCTTAGGCCTGTTTTGAGTGATTCACCTGTGGTGATACCCAGCATTCACGAAGATAATCTAAGGAACTTTTAATGTCTGGGTCCCTCTCCCAAGCTTTTGAGCTAATTAGCATAGAGGTGGGGCCCAGAATTACCATATGTCCTGAGGTTTCTATGTGTTTCTAATTTGCAGTCAGGATTAAGAACCACTGTGGCTCACTGTCCCTTTGCCAAGAATTACGGTGAGAATCGTTGCCACAAGAAGTACTCAGGAGTGACTCCAATCGCTCAGTTCTTCTGGAGAGGAAAATAGAAGAACTACTGGTATCAGTAACCTGTTTGGAATATAGAGTGGAGCATTCTGTGGTTGGCTTGATGTCTGCTAATGAGGTGGGAATGGGTGATTTTAGTTGCTAGAGTAGGCAGAGTAATGGATGGGACTGTGTCCTTCCCGAGCCTTTTTCCTAGATTCTATGGTGGGACTGAGATTTGTATGTGAAGAGGGAAGTCTTTTTTTTTTTTTTTTTGATAATTGCAAAACTTACAGACTGTTTTTAAATTTCTATTTAAGAGAAAAAAAGACACACATAAGAAAGACAAAAAGCAAAAGACACAAACAAACAACTAGAGTAAATGCACAACAGTAACATTACAGGTTTACAAAACAGGATGATAGAAACTTGACAATGGTTGCAATATTGCGTATCGTTATCTTCAAAATGGTTGTTTACATTAACAGATATAGACATATAAAATTGATCTAATCATATCAGTATCAATTGTTCTTTCTCAATAACTAATACATTCAGCAGTATGTTTGTTTTAGTTATTTTACATATACATATATACAGATTTGTATCTTTTCCTTTTCCCTTCCCTCTTTCCCCCTTTTCCCTTCCCAATTACTTTTTCTCTTTGAACACTTTTTAATGCTTACACAGTATTTATTGTAGATTTTGGATCATATAAATTTTTCAGTTTCTTACACTTGGGAGACAATATGGTATTTACACATGGGGGTTTGATTTATCTCACTTATGAGTATGGTCTCAAGTCATGTTCATTTACTTATACAAGTCTCAATGCAATCTTTCTTAAAAGCTGAGTAGTACTCCATTGTATAAAAATACTACATCTTTTTTATCCAGTCTTTAATTGATAGGCACTTGGGTTTTTTCCAAGCTCTGGCTATTACAAATTGGGTTGCTATAAACATGGGTGCACAGATATCACTGTGGTACGATGTTTTCAGTTCTTCTGGGAAAATGCCCAGAAGTGGAATAGCTGGGTTGAATGGGATCTGTAATCTTAGCTTCTTGAGGAATCTCCATACTGATTTTCACAGTAGTTACACCAGCCTACACTTCCACAAACGGTGGAGAAGTGTTCCTTTTTCCCCACAGCCCCTCCAGCATTTGCTGTTGCTTGATTTTTTAATCTTGGCCATTCTTTCTGAAGTGAGATGGAATCTCAGTGTTGTTTTAATTTGCATTTCCCGAATGACCATTGATGTTGAACATTTTTTCATATATTTATTTGCCATTTGTATTTCTTTGTCTGAGAAGTATGTATTCATCTCAGATGCCCATTTTTGGATTGGGTCCTTGAATTTTAGGGGCTTGATTTCTTTCAATTCTTTATATGTTTTAGATAGAAGTCCTTTGTCTGATGGACAAGATATTTTGGCTAAGATATTTTCCCAATTCATGGGTTTTCTTTTCACTCTGTTGGAGATTTCCTTTGACATGCAAAAACTTTTTAGTAAGATGAGATCCCAGTTGTTGATTCTGGGAAGTATTTTCCGTGCAATTTGATTTTTGTTGATGAACCCTCTGCCTACTCCTATGTCATCAAGATTTTTACATACTCTGTCTTCTAGTAAGTTTAGTTTTTCTGTTTTAATATTCAGATCTTTGATGCGTTTTGACTTTACTTTAGTGCATGGTGATATACATGGATCTAGTTTTAGTTTACAGCATATAGAAAGCTAGTTTTCCCAGCACCATTTGTTAAAGAGGCTTTTTTTCCAATTTCGTGTTTGGGTCCTTTGTCAAAGATGAGGTGACTAAGTGTGTTTGTAGTTGTGGCTGTATCTTCTAGTCTATTCCATTGATCTTCAGCTCTGTTTTGATTCCATTACCATGCTGATTTTATCACAGTAGCTTTGTAGTATAGTTTCAAGTTGGGAATTGTGATGCCTCCTACCTTACTGTTGTTGCCCAGAATTGCCTTTGCTATTCTAGGTCTTTTCTGGTTCCAGATGAATTTCAAGAATGCTTTCTCTAGCTCTGTGTGGTACGCAAGTGGTATTTTGATTGGGATTGCATTAAATCTGTATAATAATTTTGGGAGAATGGCCATTTTCATGACTTTTGTTCTTCCTATCCATGAACAGAGAGTATCTTTCCATTTTCTGAAATCTTCTTTGATTTCCTTCTTCAGAATAATGTAATTTTCACTGTATAGATTTTTACTTCCTTTGTTGGATTGATTCCCAAGTATTTCATTTTTTTTGGATGTTATAGTGAAGGGTGTGGTTTCCTGTATTTAGATCCTGGAGGCTTGATAGACTTAATGTGTCTGGGAAGAGAGAGAAAAAGTGAGAACATAAAAAGGAAAGTTGCAACATCTCCTTCATGAGCATGACCCTGGGGTCTACATTACATCTGCAAGGTCACTTGTCCTAATATTTCTACCGATTACCAAAAGATCTGATGATGATAACCAAGTTTCCAAAACATCACAAGGATTTTTGTGGGTTTTTTGAGTCAGTTTGGATTATTCCCACCTCTCCTTCTCTTTCATTCTGGTATATACCCAGCACTGAAGAGGCATGCTACAACTATGTTTTTTTGTGTTGGTGGTGAACAGAGATGGGTTAATTAAATATATCAGCGTATTTATTTAGTTTAATGTGCCATAGAAAATACATGATTTTGTGACTCTTGGTTAGTCTTATTATAATATCAAAATATCCTGAAAATCAAATATCAAAATTGATGTTGTTAACAGTGGAATGGTAAACTTTGTAAACATGAGCATGACCTCTAATGGAATTCATTCAAAACTTGTTGCTGCTGGAACACTGGGGCTTCCATTGTAGAAGCAACAGGAAACACAGACAAGAGAAGGAGTCACCTAATCTCAACCACTATTTATACTACTGCTTGACAAAACTTTTAAAGTTTTTAAACATGAAGTACAGGCTTAATTTGTTTCTCTCAAAAATTCTTAAATTGAACACCAAACTTCTAATATCTCTGAATATGAATATATTTGAGGACAAAGTCTTCACAAACCAAGACAGCTTTAGAAATTGTGGCTGATATGGTGAGCCATCATCAAATAGTTCCTGGAATTCTAAAAAGGAAATTAGGATCCAGAAACAGAGGAAAGACAATGGAAAGATGTGGATGGAAAATGGTCACCAACGAGGAAGGAAAGAATCCTGAAAGAGGTTTTTCCCAGGTTCCATCAGATGGAAGAAGCCCTTCTGACAGTTTGATCTCAGACCATCCAGAATTGTAAGTAAATAAATTGCTACCATTTGAAACACTGAGTGTGTTACACTATTATTGTCATCTTTAGTTATTAGAATGTAATGGTTATGAGATATTTCAATGTTTTTGTTTTATGGAAAAAAGGTAAAACAAAACTTCCTAACAAAATAATAGGAGAATGGCAATAGTTAATGCATCACATGTTGTGATCATTAAAGTGAATGTTCAGGGTAGAAGATAAAAATGTCTCCAATAGACATTAATACAAAACCTTCCTTTATTAATGGCCAAAAGACACAAATAGTATAACTGACTAATGTTTTTCTCCTTTTCCCTGCTGTCCTCTCTCCCATCCTACTTTCCTTTTCCTTTTGAACAATTTCTTCTCATTTCACAATCTATTGTACATTTTAGAACTTATCTACCTTTTCAGTTTCTCACACCAGGGAGACAATATGATGTATACACATGCGAGTCTGGTTTACTTCACCCATGAGTATGGTCTCAAGTTGCATCCACCTATCTATAAATGTCTCAAGTTTACCCTTTATGACTGAGCAGTACTCCATTGTATAAAAAGATCACACCTTTTTTTATCCATTCCTTGGTTGATGAGCATTTGGGTTGTTTCCAAGTTGTAGCTATTACAAATTGTGTTGCTATAAATATAGGTGCACATATATTGCTATGGTGTGAAGCTTTTAATTCTTCTGGGAATATACCCAGAAGAGGAACAAGTGGCTCGAATGGAACATCTAATCCAGTTTTTTTAAAGAATCTCCACACTGATTTCCACAGTGGTTTCACTAGTCTACACTCCTACCAACAATGAAGAAGAGTTCCTTTTACCCTATAGCCCTGCTGGCATATTTTAGTGGTTGGTTTTTTGATGATAGCCATCCTTTCTGGGGTGAGATGGGCTCTGTGCTGTTTTAATTTGCAGTTCTTGAATGCCCAGTGGTGTTGCACATTTTTTCATGTATTTACTTGGCACTTGTATTTCTTCATCTGAGAATTGTGTATGTATTTCAGATACCCATTTTCAGATTGGGTCTTTCAATTACGGGTCTGATTTTTTCAATTCTTTATACATTCTAGATAGAAGTCTTTTGTCTGAGGAACAATTGGCTAAAAATTTTTCCCACTCTGTGGTTTGTCTTTTCACTTTGTTGGTGATTTCTTTCGCTGTGCAAAATTTTTAAATAAGATTAGATCCCAGTTGTTGATTCTTTGAAGTACTACCCGTGCAGTTTGAGTTTAGTACATGAACTCTCTGACTACCCCTATGTCTTCGAAATTTCTACTTTCTTTGTCTTCTGGTACATTTAATATTTCTGGATTAATATTTAGATCTTTGATCCATTTTGACTTTAATTTAGTTCATGGTGATAGACATGGTTCTTGTTTTAGCCTTTCGCACGTGGAAAGCCAGTTTTTTTCAGTACCAATTTATTAAGGAGTCTGCTTTTCTTCCAGTGAACATATATGACTCCTTTGCCAAAGATGAGGTGGCTTCATGTATTGGGAGTTGTGTCTGCATCTTCTATTCTGTCCCATTGACCCTTGGATCTGTTTTTGCCAATACCATGCTGATTTTACCACAGTAGCTTTGTAGTATAATTTCAAATCAGGGATTGTGATGCCTCCTGCCTTACCTTTGGTGCCTGGGATTGTCTTTTCTATTCTAGGTCTCTTCTGGTTCCAAATTAATTTTAGGACTGTCTTCTCTGCTTCTGTGAGGTATGCTAATGGCATTTTGATTGGGATTGTATTAAATCTGTGTAACAATTTTGGGTGTATGACCCTTTCACAATGTTGGTTCTTCCTTTCCATGAGCAAGGGAAATCTTTCCATTGTCTGATATCTTCTTTGATCTCTTCTTTCAGAGTACTGTAATTTTCAATGTATAGAACTGTTACTTCTTTTGCTAGATTGATTGCTAAGTATTTTACTTTTTTGGATGCTATTGTGAAGATTGTGGCCTCCCTAATTTCTCTCTCAGAGTTTGTTATTTGTGTACAGGTGTGCTATTTTTGAGTGTTTACTTTTGTATCCAGCTACACTGCTGAGTTAGGTTATTACATCTAGAAGTATTGGGGGTATTCTATGTAGAGTAGCATGTCATCTGCAAATAATGGTAATTTTACTTCTTCCTTTCCTATCTTTATTCCTTTTAAATTTCTCCTTTTTGTGTAATTGATCTGGCTAACATTTCCAGAACTATATTGAGTAGGAGTGGTGTTAGTGGAAATCCTTGTCTTCTTGATTTTAAAGTGAAAGCTTTCAGTTTTTGTCCATATAATATGATATTGGCTATTGGTGTGTTATACTTGGATTTTATTGGGTTGAATTAGATGCCATCTATTCCAACTTTCTGTAAGGTTTTTAAAAATCATGAATGAACGTTGGACTTTATCTAAAACTTTCCATGCATCTATTTAGATGACTGTGTAATATTTGTCTTTGGTCTGTTGATCCATACTGTCTTTATCATGGTAACTATAGTATAATTTCAGTGCAGTATTGTGTTGCCTTTGACTTTGCTTTTGCTACCCAGAATTGCTTTTGCTGTTCTAGATCTCTTCTGACTACAAATGAATTTTAGAACTGTTTTGTCTAAATGTGTGAGGTATGCTAATACAATTTTAATGGAGATTGCATTAAGTTTATATAGCAGTTTTGGGACTATGGCCATGTTCACTATATTGGTTCTTCCTACCATTAAGCTGGGGATGTCTTTCCATTTTCTGATATCCTCTTTGATCTTCTTGTTTAGAATCCTGCAGTTTTCAATGTAAACTTCTTTTACTTTGTTAGATTGATTCCTAAGTACTTTTTAACATTCTATTATGAAAGGAGTGATTTCCCTGATTTCTCTATGAATCTGTTAGTTGTATACAGGAATGTGGTATTTTTGTATAATGGATTACTACTTAGCTATAAAGGTGGATAAACCTGAGATTGATAGGTAAATGAATGTAATTTGAGACTATACTAATAAGTGAAATAAATCTGACTCGCATGTGTAATCATACTGTCTCCCTAGTGTAAGAAGCTGAAAGGGTAAATAAGATCCAAGATGTACAATAGATATTATGAAGAAACTGCTCAAAAGGAAAGAAACTGGAATGATGGGAAGGAGAAAGGAAGAAAAGGAAAAGGAAAAAATACATGTGATAGTTGAGATAGTTATACTACTAAATTCTATTAATTGATTAAAAAAAAGATTTGTGCCTATATTATCTGATCAGTTTTTCATGCCTATATCTTATAATCTGAGCAGTTACTTTGAAAATAATGATGCACAATGTATTAACCATTGTTACTCTCCTATCTTGTTTTGAAGCTTTGTATCATTGTTTTTATGGTTTTTGCTCTCTAAAATAAAAGAGATATAATAGCATAGAAAATACATCATCAGACTGGGAAGCACCACAACACCCACAACTACTTGGGGGTATTCTGAGATCTGTAGCTGTTAGAGGTCTCACTGAGCCAGATATCTCAAAGCGTGAACAAGCTTCAAAATCCCCTCAAATAGTTCCTTTCTAAGAAATGTTTATACATTATGTGAGACAAAGGTGGCCTGATGCCAAGAGGTGTACGTGTCCTTCGGCACGTTTCAGTAGCCAGGTCTGGCTGAGAACCCAGACCAAACCCTGTGTATGCAAGATTCTCCTCCTTATCTTATTTACTGTCCTTAAGAGGATAGACAGTGCTCTCAAGATCAGGCATGTACTTGGGTTGATCTTTGGTTCACATGAATCTGACTTAACTCTTTTATTACAGTGTCCTATTCAAAAGGTGAATTACATTAATTAATTTGCATATCTTTAACCATCCCTGGACCACTGGGATGAATCCAACTTGGTCATGGTGTATAATATTCTTGATGATTTGCTGTGTTCTATTAGCCAGTATCTTATTGAGAAATTTTGCACTGATGTTCATTAGGGAAATTGGTCGATGAGTCCTTCTCTGGTTTTGGTATCAGAGTAATACTCACTTCCAGAAATGAGTTAGGGAGTACTGCTTCCCTTTCAAATTTGTTAAACAGTTTGAGGAGTAATGGCATTGAATCTTTAAATTTCTTATAGAAATCCATCAGGACCTGGGGTTTTCTTTTTCATTTTTTTATTTTAATGAGAAAAAAGGAATAACAGAAAAATCAAGAAACAAACAAATCAAAAAAGCAACAACACCAAAAGCAAAATGGCAACAATAACAACAACAAACAACAACCATAACTATATAGGTTTTCAAAACAAAATGACAGACATTCAACAAAGGTTCTTACATTACTAACCTCATAATAGTTGCTCAGGTTACCAGATACAGAAATAAAACAAAACAGTAGAATAGAACAAGATGTTGGATTTCAAAAAAAAGACAGAAGGAACACCCCACAGCTGCTATAATGTATAGTGTTATCCTCCAAATAGATGCTCAGGCTACCAGCTTTAGGCCTGCAAATTCAGTCAAACAGTACAAGCACTAAGTTTTTTTTTTAAACTTCAGTTGCTATCATCTCATTCTGATTTCCTTTGAATCAGTCCATCGCTTGCAGTGGTGTGTTGGGGTGGCAGAGCTACTCTTCTTGTCTCTCAGCCTGTGCGCTGGCTGGCTCATGGGAAATTGTGGTTTGGCTTCTTGATTCTCTTTTCATTCCCCATGGTGGCTACCTGTGGCTTACGGGAAGGCATGGCTTGGCTTCTTGATTCTCTTTCTGCTTCCCATAGTGGCTGCTCCTGGTTCATGGGAAGGTGAGGTTTAGCTTTCTTGTTCCCCATGGCGGCTGCCTGTGGTTCATGGGAAGGTATGTTTTAGCTTTTTGATTCTCTTCCCATTCCCCATGGTAACTGCCCATGGCTCACGGGAAGGCATGGTTTGGGTTTTTCTTTTTTGGTAATTACTGAAATTATCCCATGCATATTATCAGATCATAGTGCAATGAAATTGGGTGGCAAATGAAACCACCAAAACTCCATAAACACATTAATTACATTTTCAGTTGCATCAGCTGAAATTGTGTTATTCAGAATTTTTAGATGTTCTTGATTCAATTTTGGTAATTCCTATGTATCTAGGAATCTGTCCATTTCTTCTGTGTTTTCTATCTTATTAGAGTAAAAGTTCTCAAAGTAGCAATTGATGAACTGAGTTTTCACAGGATCCACTGTGATTTCATTTTCTTCATTGCTAATTGCATTTGAGTTTTTTCTTTCCTTTTTTTAATAAGGTTGTCTAAGAGTTTGTCAATTTTACTTAATCTTTCAGAGAACCAACTCTTTGAGTCATTTATTTTTGCATTGTTTTCTCAATTGAATGAATATGATCTTTATAATTTCATCCCTCATATGAGTTTGGGCTTGATTTTTTTCCATCTTTTTGTACAAGTTTGAGGTTCAACATTTGGTCGTTTACTTGCATGTGCTGTTTTCCTGATGTGAGAGTTCACCACTATTAATTTTCTTTTTGTGACTGCTTTCATTGCGTCTCATAAGTTCTGGTATGTTGTATTAGTATTATAATTGAACTGTAGCTGGTATTTAATTTCTTCTTTAAATTTACCTGTGACCCATTGTTTGTTCAGTAGCAAGTTATTTAATTTCCACGTGTTTATGGAGTTTTTGTGGTTTCATTTGCCATCCAATTTCATTGCAGTATGATCTGATAATATGCATTGGATAATTTCAGTTCTTTTGTATTTACTTAACCATGTTCTATGAGGTAGTATATGGTTTATTTTGGAGAATGTGGCATGTGCTATGGAGAAGAATGTGTATTCTGATGTTGTAGACTTCTAGTAAATTCATTGGCTCACAGGTTTGGTTCAGTTCTTGTTTTGTTTTGTTTTGTGACAGGGTCTCACTACGTAGTTCAAGCTGGCCTTGAACTCACTTTGTAGCCCAGGCTGGTCTCTAACTCTCAACAATCCTCCTGCCTCATCCTCCTGACTGCTGGGATTACAGGTGTAATCCATGCCTGGCTTTAAGTTTTTATTTTTTATTTTTATACCGGGAATTGAATTCAGGACCTCATGCTTGCCAGGCAGGCACTGTGCCACTGAGCTATATCCCTGGCTAGGTTCAGTTCTGACATTTCTTTGTTGATTTTCTGCCTAGTTGATCTATCCATTTGTGACAATGTGGTATTAAGTTTCCCGATCACGATTGTTTTACTGCTTATCTGATTTTTCATGTCTATTAATATGTTTTATGTTGGTAGGCACCACTGTATTTGGATTATGTATATATATACACACATATATATATATTCATAATTGTTATCCCTTTTTTGTAATTTTCCCTTAAAAAGTGTGTAATGTCCTCTTTTATGTCCTTTGATGAGTCTTGGTTTGAAGTTCACATCATCCGTGACTAGACTAGCTACTCCTGATTTCTTCTGGGTGGCTAAGCACATTAGCTGAGAGAAACAGGAAGCACTGAGAGAGTTTTAAACAAAAGTTGACTGCATCCTGCAGGTACAGGAGAGGGATTGTGATGACTACCATGATGAGAAATTCTAAAGGCTGTAGAAAAAAAGCAGAGAGGACATTGACAATACATTATGACTGCCCAGATGTGAAATGTCAGCTTGATTGAAGGTGATAGAAAGAGACATGGTAGAAAGTAGCTAGATTATGAATATAGCAGAGATTATCCCCTACTGTTGCTGTTGGGCTGTGTACAGGTTGGGTTTGAAGAGAGAGACTGGAAATCACTTCCATGAAGACAGAAATGTCAATGGGCATGATTATCAAGCACACAAGGACTCTGTAATATTCCATTGGTCATTTTTCTTTATCAGCTAAAATGAATGCCAGAAGGAAGGTAGTAAAAGATCCTGGAGGGGATATACTGAAGCCTTAGGTCATACTCCTATCGAATTTAAAACCACCAATTCTTAAAACTTTGCTATACTAGGAAAGGGAAGCCCAAAATGGTTACAGTGTGATTTTGAAAAGAAATGACATGTAAAAACCTTTTGTGCATTTCCATGTCCTTCTCAGTCCTGCTACCTGTCTTTATTGTGAAGGGAATATGCAGTTCTAAGATTAATTTTATTTTTTTATTTAAGAGAAATGAGACATGTATAAGAAAGACAAAAAGCAAAAGAGACAAACAAATGACAACAGCAAATGCACAACTGTAACAATATAGGTTTACAAAACAAGATGATAGGAACTTGACAATGGTTGCAATATTGTGTATCCTTACTTTCAACATGGTTGTTTACATTAACAGATATAGACATGTAAAATTGATATAATCATATGAGTATTAACTGATCTGTCTCAATATCTAATACATTCAGCAGTATGTTCGTTTAGTTATCTTACATATCCATATATACAGATTTATGTCTTTTTCCTTTTCCCTTCCTTCTTTCCTCCTTTTCCCTTTCCCAATTACTTTTGCTCTTTGAGCAGTTTCTTACCCTTACACAGTATTTATTTTAGATTTTGGATCATATATACTTTTTCAGTTTCTTACACTAGGGAAACAATACGGTGTTTACACATGTGGGTTTGATTTATCTCACTTATGAGTATGGTCTCAAGTTGTGTCCATTTTCTCATAAAAGTCTCAAGGTAGTCTTTCTTCATACCTGAGTAGTATTCCATTGTATGACAATCCCACATCTTTTTTTATCCATTCCTTGATTGATGGGCATTTGAGTTGTTTCCAAGATTTGGCTATTACAAATTGGGTTGCTATACACATGGGGGCGCAAAATACCCGACTTAAAACTATACTACAAAGCTAATGTGATAAAATCAGCAAGGTACTGGAATCAAAACACACCTGAAGATCAATGGAATAGATTAGAAGATACAGCCACAACTACAAATGCACTTAGCCACTTCATATTTGACAAAGGGGCCAAATATGTACACTGGAAGAAAGATAGCCTCTTTAACAAATGGTGCTGGGAAAACTGACTTTCTGTATACTATAACCTAAAACTAGATCCATGTCTATCACCATGCACTAAAATAAAGTCAAAATGCATCAAAGATCTTAATATTAAATGGAGACACTAAACTTGCTGGAAGACAAAGTAGGTAAAAATCTTGATGACATAGGAGTAGATAGAGAGTTCATGAACAAAAATCAAATTACATGGGAAACACTTTCCAGAATCAACAACTGGGATCTCATCTTACTAAAAAGTTTTTGCATGTCAAAGCAAATCTCTAACAGAGTGAAAAGAGAACCCTCGAATTGGGAAAATATCTTAGCCAATTGTCCATCAGACAAAGGACTGCTACATAAAACATAAAGAATAAAAAAATTGGGCCCCTAAAATTCAAGAACCCAATCCAAAAATGAACATCTGAGATAAATACACACCTCTGAGAGAAAGAAATACAAATGTCATATAAAGATATGAAAAAATGTTCAATGTCAATGGTCATTTGGGGATGCAAATTAAAACAACACTGAGATTCCATCTCACTCCAGAAAGAATGGCCAAGATTAAAAAATCAACCAACAACAAATACTGGAGGGGCTGTGGGGAAAAGGAACTCTTCTCCACTGTTGGTGGGAGTGTAGACTGGTGCAACCACTGTGGAAATCGGTGTGGAGATTCCTCAAGAAACTAGGATTAGAGATCCTATTTGACCCAGGTATCCCGCTTCTGGGCATTTTCCCAGAAGAATTGGAAATATCGTACCACAATGATATTTGTTCACCCTTGTTTATAGCATCCTAATTTGTAATAGCCAAATCTTGGAAACAACCCAAGTGCCCATCAATCAAGGAATGGATAAAAATAGATGTGGTATTTTCATACAATGGAGTACTACTCAGGTATGAAGAAAGTCTATCGAGACTTTTATAAGTAAATGAGCAAGACTTGATACTGTACTCATAAGTGAGATAAACCAAACTCACATGTGTAAATACTGTATTGTCTCCCTAGTGTAAAAAACTGAAATGGTATATATGATCCAAAATCTATAATAAATACTGTGTAAGGGTAAGAAACTGCTCAAAGAGCAAAAGTAATTGGGAAAGGGAAAAGGAGGAAAGAAGGAAGGGCAAAGGAAAAAGACATAAATCTGTATATATGTATATGTAAGATAACTAAAATGACTATACTGCTGAATGTGTTAATTATTGAGAAAGAATGGTTAATACTCATATGATTAGATCAATTTTAAATGTCTGTATCTGTTAATGTAAACAACCATATTGAAGATAAAGATATACAATATTGCAACCATTGTCAAGTTCCTATAATCTTGTTTAGTAAACTTATGCTGTTACTGTTGTGGATTTACTGTTGTCATTTGTTTGTCTCTTTTGCTTTTTGTCTTTCTTATATGTGTTGCTTTTCTCTTAATTAAAAAAGATGAAAGTTTTTCTTATATAGTCAAGTACTACTAAGTCATGAACAATGATAAATTTGAGACTTTGATAGATATATTGGATGTAACTTGAAACCATACTCATAATTTCAATAAATCAGACTCACATGTGTAACCATGATATTCTTTCACTACTATGAGAAACTGATTGAGTAAGTATGATCCAAAGTGTCGAATATATATTGTGAATTTTGAAGAAATTGTTGAAGAGAAAAGAGAATCTGTGATGGGGAATAGGAAAGGGAAGGAAGGGAAAAGACAAAAAATATACAAAAGATAAAATACTTTAATTGTTCAAAGAGAAGAGTTTTGAGTGTACGATGAGCTTGTTCAATGACAGCCTGACTAGTGAGATTATAGGTGATTCCAGTTACATGACAAATTTGCCATGTGGAACAAAAGGAAGCAAAAGCCTGTGAGGTATAACCTGAACTGTTGTCTGTTTTAAGAGGAGAAGGTACATCCATGACTGAAAACACAGTTAGGAGATGTTGAATTACCTGTCCAGTAGATTCACCATGCAGTGGTAAGCCAAATGAAACCAGAAAATTTATCACCAAAAACATGAAGAATTGAAAAAGTGTTTAAGGGGGAACAGTGTGTGACATGTTTGACAAATGTCATTGGCGCAGAGGCCTCAAGGGCTGATAGCATCAAAGGGAAAGGAGTGAGGTGTGGCAGCGCAGTGTGAACAGGTGGAAATAACAGCCTTAGCTTCAGAGAGTGAAATTTGAAACAATTTATGCAAGGAATGAATGGACTGGTGAAAAAACTCATGGCTTTCTTTGGCATTATCAAAGAGAGGGCAGAGAATACGTAGTGCTTGATCAGCAATAGCATTACCTTGTTGCAAAAAGCCAGGTAGGAGTTGACGACTGTGAATATGTAAAACAAAAAGAGGGGCATGAAGAGTGCAAAGAACATCCTGTAAATGTAAAAGAAACAGACATTAAGTGTGAATCTAATGCAGTGGCAAAGATAAGAGCAGATGATATGTGTAACACAACACTATTTATATATATGGAGTCAGTATTAAGTTAAGGACTTGGGATGAAAAACTTGCAAAGCAGGGATAACAGTGGACAACTCACTACATTGAACAGAGGTTTGTGGTGGAGAACACCAGTGTTTCCATGAATTATCAACAAAATATGTTACAACTCCATGATGGGGAGAATCCATCATGGAAGACAGTGAGGGCACCATTTAAAGGGGTGCAAACCAGACAACTTTGAAGAGAAAAGGAAATTAGGATAAGCAGAGACAAGCAAGGATTATGGGGCAGATAGAAATAAATGGAACCAATACAGTCAGCCAAAGTGACCTGAAGGGAAACAGCAGAGGACAGCAAAAAGGAGAAGCCAGCCCTGGTGAGTGACAAAACAATATCAATCAGATCATTTTCAAGGAGTATAAGTGCTCGAGTTCATCCTCAAGAGATAAGAGAGGAAATAGCATTGATAATGGGAAATAAAGTATTGCCAGGCAAGTGGGGTAAATGTAACCATTCAACAATGAATACCTTGTAGCTCTGGATGGCAATGAGAGCCCCTGTGGGCAAAGGGGCTGAATGCAAAATTAGGAAAGAGAGAGTGCAGTCCTTCGCGACTGGATCCACCATAACCGTGGTGTGTGACCAATGCTCTGAAGGGCCTGCTGTAGAGAAGGAGAGTCAGAGATCACATCAGCAGGATCTGTGTGCAGCATAATGAGTAAGGAGAGATCATGGAGAATAGAGGGATTCAGAAAGAGGCCAGCCACAAGTATGTCATCCATGTAAGGATAAACTTGTAAATTAGAAAAAATGTTTTCTAAAGGTAAGCAGGGTAGTATCAACAAAATACTGACAGAGGGTCAAACTATTTATCATACCTTGAAGTAACATACGCCAATGGTACCTTTGGGAGGCTTATGATTGTTATAGACTTGAAAAGTGACAGCAAAATGGGGTTGACCCTGTGGATGTAAAGGAATAGTGAAGAAACAATCTTTTAAACCAACAATAAAATGTTGAAATTCATGAGGAATAAGGTTAGGATTAGGAAGACCACATTGTAAGGGACCCATAGGAACTGTGCACTTACTAATTTTCTGGAGGTCATGTAATAGCCTCTATTTACCTGATTTCTTTTGTATGGTGAAGATAGGCATGTTCCAGAGGCTAGTTGTGGGCTCAATATGACCTGCAGCCAATTGTTCTTAAATTAAGACCTCCATCACTGATAATTTATATTTAGGTAAGGGCCATTGTTTGACCCAATCTGAACTATCAGTTTTCCATTTGAGAGGTAAGGCATGAGACCCTTAGGATAAATGTGTTTCCATGTAAGCATGGAGTTGAGAAAGAATGTCATGGCCCCTTATCACAAAAGGAATGTCCATAACATATGGGTGAATGGAGGATTTTTTTGTCCATTGTGAGTGCAAATAACAGGGGCGTCACTGCGGGACACACTGTGGGAAGGGCACCCAAAGCCCCGCAAAGGATGAGCCAGTGAAAAAGATAAGTGAGAAGACCAGTGTGAGTGAGGAAAACCAGAAACATCAGCTCCAGTGTCTAGCAAATCTGAAAAAGAAATATTGTCAATAGTTAAAGAGAGTCTTGAGCATTCATCTCCCAGAGGAATACCAATAGCCACCACAGTAGAGCCAAATCCTTGATTTCCACGAGTAACATCATGAGCTTTAGAGGAGACATAAGTCAAGACAATTAGTTGAGCTACAGACTCAGAAACATTTAGTTGAATGGGCAAGAGAGACCACAACTGAGGCAACAAGAGTCCAGTATAATCAGCATCAATGACACCAGGAATAACAAAAATGTCTCTCTCGATGCATGTGAGCGGGGAAGAACTAGGCCGGTCGTCCCAGGACGTAAAGGACCATGAAAAGTCATAGGAACCTTATAAACAGTACCAGGCATTCCCAAATTGATGGGTTGTTAGCAGTCAATCTATGCCAGAGCTCCACCTAGTGGCATGAACAAATTGTTGGAAGGAAGTAGTGGGAAGAGAGTTCCTTGTAATTCCTGGGCCAGGAACGCACCCATCATCTGGTTTCCCCACAACTGACCTTGTTTATTATCATTTTTATTTTGTTTCTTATTTTGAAGGTTTTGACTACATTGGCTGGTCCAGTGATATCCCTTTTCGCAAATGGGACACGGGATATCTGATATGTTATTTTTAGGTTTTGCCTTACAATCTTTGCATACGTGTCCGGGTTTTCAGCAATTAAAACCAGTAGCAGGGAGCCATAAAGCAGCAGCCAGCAATTGCATTTCATGAATTTGAGTCCCTATATTTTGGCAAGCCGAAGTCATTTGAGGTAAGGTGGTAGCAGGTTTCACGTAAATATTCTTCAAAGCATTTTTGGAGTCTTGGTTTGCATTTTCGTATCCTAGCTGCTTTAACAAAATAGAGGCTGCTGCCCTATTGTTCACCTGACATTCAATAGCTTTATTTAATCTATCTATTAAACCTCCTGTTTAATAGTACTAATGGAACCTTGAGCATAAGTTGCCTCAGGGATTCTTTTCCAAGCTTTTAAAGCCATTTGAGCCATTTCAGAATAAGCTTAGGGGCAACACAGCACACCTTGCTTCACTCCAGACAGGTAATCCCACATGACTTACCCTAACATTTAAAGGGATTTTTCCGAAGAAAATGAAGGGATTTTCCAAAGAAAATGAATTAAAATGAGGTAGACACCTGCTAGGGCCATGTTTCACCCCAGGAACACAGCAAAAGTAAGTCACCCTCTCCAGCAGACGTATCATCTGTCGAGTCCTTGTTTTGATGCCCAGCTATGGGGGTCTGAGCCATTGGAGTCTGCCTAGATCCCTAATCTCCCAAACGAGTGTGCAGCAAAGGCTCAAATAACTGAGACATTCAGTATGATCTTTAGGGCTCCAGGAGGACCAAAATCCACTGCAGAGTTCATAACTCTGGTGGCTGAGCGAGACTGTCTCTGAGTGACCCATATTTACTCAAAACAAGGAAGGAGCTGCTGTGGAAAATGCAGGAAACCTGAGCATGAACTTTGGAGGGGTTCAAGGACCCCTCTGAGCAACAGAAGATGCAAAATAAGGTCTCCAGCTGTTCTCAGCTGTGGCCGATCCCACCCTATGAGTCATCGCCTTGCTCTCAGTTCAGCCATGCCTGGGTCATGCCATAGCCCTGCACATGCACTCAGCCTCAATGGCACCAACAAAGACCCATGGAAATTGTTTGGACTGTGGTAAGCACAAAGAGTCTGGTTTTAGGGCAGGCCTGCTGAGATTATCCACTACTCTGTCATAAACCAAATTATAAGGATCAGGGCAGAAATTAACACACTGGTAACTAAAAAATCAAAGATTCAATGAAGAGTCAGTTCATTGAAAGATTAAGTAAGATTGAGAAACCCTTAGCTATCCTTATCATATAAAGGTAAGAAAAGACTCAAATCCATTCAATTAGGAATGAAAAAGGCAAAATCACAAGAGGCAATGCAGAAGTGCACAAAATCATCTATACCTACTTCAAAAACTTGTATTCTGATAAAATGGAAAATGCACAAGAATTGGACAGATTCCCAGATATATATGAACTACCAAAGTTGAATCAGGAAGATATCAAAATGCTAAGTAACTCAATATCAGTACATCAAATCAAAGATGTAATTATAAACCTATCAACAAAGAAAAGCCCAGCCCCTAATGGAATCACTCATTAATTCTAAAAGAAATTTAGAGAAGACCTAGCACCCTTACTTCTCAAACTCTTTAATGAAATTGAAAGGGATACAACACTTACAAATTCATTCCTGGAAGCAGACATTACCCTGAACTTAGAAATAGAAAAATAATGAGAAAAATCATTAAAACCAAAAGCTGACACATTACAAATGTCAATACATTTTTTTAGGCCTTTAAACAAGCTAACCAGCTCACAGGGAGGTGATCCCGACCTGGAAGCCAGCACCATGTTCGGGCTGCTGCTGGATGGGGAAAGCCACACCCAAGTCTCTCTCCATGAGTCAACACAAATTGCGGACTGTGGAGGGGGGAAAGCAGGTCCTCACTAGGAAGTGATCCCTGCCTGGAAATCAGCACCATGCGTGGGCTGCTGCTGGAGTGGGGACAGCTACACCCAAGTCTCTCTCTGTGAGTCAGCACCATTCGTGAACTGTGAAGGGAGAGAACGAAGCCTCACCAGGAGGTGGTCCCCACCTGGAAACTATATCATTTTCATTGTTTTGTTGAGTTGGCTTTTATTCTCTTTTGCTTTGATTATGTTAAATCTGATGGCACAAGCAGCTATTTAAAAAATAGCAAGATGCATTATGGTAGTTATTTTGGATTTACTATTGGCTTGTTTTGAAGTCCTTTATTGCATTCATTATTTTGTTTTTATTGTTTCTATTCTATTTTGTTCTGTTCAATTTTTACTATGTCCAAAGGAATCTGCAGCTACTTGAAGAAAACAAAAGGCATTATGGTAACTATTGTTAGTTTTATAAGATTTTGAAATTCTGTATCACTTATACTGGTTATTTTGATAGGATTTATTCTGTTTTGTTTTCCTTGGTTTTATCATTTTTAAAATAAAATAAAATAAATAAGCTAACCAGATATGAAAGAAAGAAGGAAAGAAAGAAAAAAGAAAGAAAGAAATAAAGAAAAAAGAAAGACAGAAAGAAAGATAAAGGAGAACAACTGACCAATATTAGAAGTGTAAAAGGGGTCCTATACGTTCTAAACATATTAAGCGGATTGTACAGCATAGGGATACTATGAAAAGTTTCATTCCCATGACTTTCATTATTTAGATTAAATAAACCAGTTCTTTGAATGACAAAAATTACCAAAACTGTTTAAAGGCAACTAGATAGACATATATTCATAAGGAGATCCAATCAATTGCTAATAAACTTCTAAAACCAAGCCCGAATGATATCATTAGTGAATTTTTTGTCACTTAATAAGAAATGATACTGATTCTCCACAATTTCAAGAGCACCTCCTAACTCGTTCTACAAGACCAGCATTACTCTGATATCCAAACTAGATAAAAATTTTTTTACAAAGTGACAGACCAATACATATATACATGTGTAAAGTTTCAACAAAGTATTAGCAAATCAAATCTAATAATGTATAAATATAACTTTACACTATGACCAACTTAGATTCAGTCCAGATATACAATTCTGGTTGAATGTTTGAAAATAACTTACTGAAATACAGTATTTCAGCAGACTAAAAACTGGAATCATATAATATCAACTGTTGGAGAAAAAAGGAGAAAATGCAACATTCATCATGATAAAAACTCAGGAACCTAGGATGAAGGACTTCAATTTGATGAAAAAAACCTATAAGGACTGCATATTTGATATAACCTTAATGAATGAGATACTGAATGATTTCCAAATAAGATAAGAGAATGAAAGCTGGTCCCTCTCACTACTCCTTTCTAGAAAATCATGTTGGAAATCCAAGTCAGTTAATAGCACCAGAAAGCAAAATAAATGGTATGCAGAATGAGAGATAAAGAAACGAAAGTAGAAATAAAAATATCATTTCAGATGGCATGACTCTAACTGTGGGCCAGGAGGAGCAACAGGAAGTGCCCTTCTTGTGTGCAAGCAGTGACTGTGGGTTGGAAGAAGAAAAAAGATGCTGGGGTATGGTCTGGGAGACAGGAAGAGTAGCCCCCAACTCCCCCCATAAGCAACCAGCTAACTCAGAGGAACACAGATTGAGTTGATAGCAATTGAGGTAGAAAAATAACTTAATGCCTGGAGAAACTCAACTGGGCCTATGAGACCCACAGTGACACAGTAGAGTCCCAGTGGGGTCACACACTATAGACAAATGAGTGTGCATGCCTGGAACAGCCTGAAGCCACAAAAACAATATGAGCTAAGGACTGGTTCAATACTCCTACACTAGTCAGCTTAGGAAGAATATGGGACTCACTCAGTTGGCCCACAGGAGGAATTCAGGTGACTGGCCTCTCCCCTACATTGTACGACCCAGCTACTGGGTGAAAGTCAGCCATACAGTAAGACACTAAGACACACATGATGAACAGTATAGGTAAGCGGGATTGAAAAGACTGAAATATTAATAAAAGGCATAAAAATGACAATACAAAAAATCAAAATGGAATCTCACACATGTAGCCCATCCAGAGCAGCTACAGGAGAAATGGAAATAAAGGTCATTGGAAGATGCACGCCTGAAATTTCTGAAAAGATAGCAAGTGAAATAAAGCAACAAATCCATGAGGCTAGAGAGGAAATCAGATTAGAAATAATCTCTCAGGCAAAGAAACAAATGACCTTAATAAAGGAGTTGCTCAGCATAGCTACAGAAGACATAGATTTAAACAAAAGTACAGGAGCACGAGAAAATGATGGAAACCTTGAATGAACAATACAGGAAATTTATAGAGTGCATGAAACAAATTCAAAGAGATAGCAGAAAATTGAAAACTTCATTGAGAGCTGGAAAAACCATTCACCAAAACTGAAGATAGACTTTCAGATCTTGAAATCTGAATCGTAGCTAGTGATCATAAAAGGAGAGAACTCTTAAAAATCACATGGGACCATGAAATAACACTTCAACAGCTCCAACATGATGCAAAGAAAACCAGTGTAAGCCTGATAGGTGTGAATGAAAATTAAGAAGTCAATGCAAATGGTATAAATAAAAACTATTGGCGGAAGTAATTGAAAATTTTCCAAGCATGAGTGAAGAATCTGATATACAGATCAGTGAGGCATATAGAACTCCAAACAGCCATAAAAAATCTACACCCAGACCAATAATGATCAAGATCCCTGATATTCAGAATAAAAACAGAATACTAAAAGCTATTAGAGAAAAGAAACAGCTCACCTATCAAGAAAAGCCCATTAGAATCATGGCCGATTTCTCCAAACAAACCCTGAAGTCAAGATGAGTTTGGGATGAAGTATTTCAAGCCCCAAAAGAAAACAACTTTCAACCCAAATTCAAGTGCCCTATAAAACTTTCTTTCAAAATTAATGGAGAGAAGACAAGTAGCCAACCTTTCTGGTGAGTGGCGTGAGAGGCATGAGTCCAGAAAGAGAAAGATCTGTACCTCCTGAGAACCCGCCATGTTGGGTCAGAGAGAATCCAACCAGAAGACAACTAGCCAGCCTTCCTGGTGAGTGGTGTGATCAGTGCAGTCTCCAAAAGAGAAAGAGCTGTGCCTTCTGTGAGCCTACCAGCATGTGGGCTGAGAATCAACAACCTCCCTCACTCCCAGTAAGCCACCTCCTAGTTCGAAGGACCAGCTAAGTTGAGAGCAGCTAAGGTAAAAAAAAGCAACTAGATGCTTGTATTGTTTGATTGATTTTGTAGGCCTGGGACCAGCAGTCTGAACATCTCTTAGGAGGATGACAGTATGCAATGGAGCAAATATGGGGGAATCCCTTCTATCTTGTCTTTGAGGCCCAATATTGTTCTCACTGTTTTGCTTTATTCTGATTAATTGCTTTTGCTTTATTTAATATTCTGTTTTGATTGGTTTTATTCTGGTTTGTTTTTGTTTGTTTGATTTTACTATACCTGATGTGAAGATAACAAGATAAACTATAGTAGCTATTGTTTTCCTAGTATCCTGTTTTGAAGTTCTGTACCAGTTGTACTGCTTTATTTTGATTGACTTTGTTCTGTTATGTTTTGTTGGGTTTTACTATCTTTAAAATAAAATTTAAAAAATAAAAAATGAGTAAATATTAATGGAGAAATAAGATACTTCCATGACAAAGAACAACAAAAGAAATTCAAGTCCACCAAACCAACACTAGAAAGAGTACTGAAACACATAGTAGATCGAGATAAAAATGACTACAATTCACAGAATAACAGAAGAAGGAAAGCATCAGGCAGGGCAAGCAATTAAACAAGGGGATAAAGCAGGAAACCATCAACAGGAAAATAACATGACAAAGGTAGCCTTATATATTTCAGCTATAATCATCAATGTGAACAGCCTCAATTCACCAATTACAACAAATAGATTGCCAGAATAGATCAAGAAACAGGATCTAATAATATGCTGTATACTAGAAACACATCTAATTCAAAAAGAAACGCATAGACTGAAGTCAAAGGATGGAAAACAATATTCCATGCAATAGGAATCCAGAAAAAAGCAGGAATAGATCTCATGTGTGCAGATAATGTGAACTTCAGACCAGAAATGATCAAAAGAGATAAAGAAGGTCACTACATACTTATTGGGAGAAAAATTCAAGAGAAAGTGATAGCAATCATAAATATGTATGCACCAAATACATAAACACCCAACTAGAGAAGACAAATGCCAATAGACATGAAAAATCAACTATGAAATGGCAAAGTTGCAATGAGAGGCCTCATCATCCCATTGCCACGAACAGATTGATCAACTAGACAAAAAGCAAAGAAATAACAGAAGTAAATCAAAACAGGGAACAAATGGACTTAGTAGACATTTACAGAGTGTTCTGCCCAACAACATCAGAATGCACATTCTTTTCAGCTGCACAAGTAGCATTCTCTAAAATAGACCATATACTAACCCACAGAACATGCTTAAGTAAATACAAAGGCATTGAAATTAACCCATGCATATTATCTAAGCATAGCACACTTAAACTGAAAATTAATGGCAGAAGAAACTGCAAAACATACATTAACATGGAAATTAAATAACATCCTCCTTAAAAACCATTGAGTTACACAAGACATTGAAGAAATTAAGCAATATCTACAACTCAATGAAAATGCAGATACAGACCACTACTCCTTCACCCTGGAGATGTTGGGTGCCGATGGGATCACCAGTCGCCAGGCCTCCTTCACTCTTGAGATTTCAGGGGCTGGCAGGATCATCAGTCACCACTCCTCCTAAACCCAGGACACCTCGGGGGCCAGTCAAGTCATAGATTGCCACTCTTTCACCCCAGAGACCTTGGACTCCAGCAGGATCAACAACCGCCATCTTACCTTTACCAGGGTGACCTCAGGGGTGGTGGGATTTTCAGTCACCACTTCCCCTCATCCCAGAGACCTCAACAGCCCTCAGACCATCAACAAACTCTTCCACCACATGCAGAACCCTGGTGGGCTGGTGGAAGGCTGAGGAACCCCTAAACACACAGAGGACCTCAGCAGGCCTGTGACAGTGTGGTCAGTTTCCCCCTCAAATAAAGGACCTCAGTAGGTCAACAGGAGCAGCAGTGAAGCCTCCCCTCCAGCTGGAGGAATTTGGCAAGCTGGGGAAGAGTGGAGGTGCATCCTTCTTCCATATACAGCATACTAGGTGAGTTGAGGAGAGCACAGACAAGGCCTTCCCAAACCCAGAGGAATGTGAAAGGGCCCAGAAGACCACTAGTGACACAGTAGAGTCCTAGCTGAGGTGCACACTGTAGCCAGGTAGACCAGGCGGTTTAGAACAGCCTAAAGCTGCAGCAACAGTAGGAGCTAAAGGTTGGCTTGCATCAATTCTCCTAGGCTAGTCAGCCTAGGAAGAATATAGGACTCACCCAACAGGCCCTTCAGGAGTAATTCAGGTGACTGGCCCCAGTCCTTTGTTGTGAAACTCAGCAATTGGACAAACATCAGCCATACAGTAAGACCCTAAGACACAAACAATGCTCATTTGAGACTAGTGGGATTGAAAAGACCAAAATATTAACCCAACAGTTGAAAATGGCAAGACGAAAAAGCAAAATGCATTCTCAGACTTCCAGTCCGTCAGGAACAAGTACAGGAGATATTGAAATAGAGGACATTAGAAGTCATACACCAGAAATTTCTGATAAGATAGCAGGTGAAATAAAGAAAGAAATTCATGAGGCCATAGAGGAAATCAGATCAGAAATAATCTCTCAGGTAAAGAAAGAAATGAAAACCTTAATAAAGAAATTGCCAAGCACAGCTAGAGGAAACATAAGTTAAAAAAAGGACAGGACCATAGGAAAATGATGGAAACCTTGAATGCACAATATAAGAAAGAACAGAATGCATGAAACAAATTCATAGAAATAATCAGGAAATAAAAAATTCCATTGAAAGCTGGCAAAATTGTTTGGATGAAAATGAGGATAGACTTTTGGACCTTGAAGACAGATGGCAGGTAGCGATCATGGAAGGAAAGAACTTTTAAAAATAACAAGGGAGCATGATATAACAATGCAACAGCTTCAAGATGATGCAAAGAGAGCCCATATAAGACCTACAGGCATTAATGAAAGTTCAGGAGTCAACGCCAATGACATTAAAAAAGCTATTTGCAGAAGTAATAGCACAAAATTTGCCAAACATGGGAAAAGAATTGGATACACAGAACGGTGAGGCATATAGAACACCAAACAGTCATAACCAAAATAAATCTACAACCAGAAATGTAATGATTAAAATCCCAGAAATACAGCATAAAAACTGAATACCAAAAGCTGATAGAGAAAAGACACAACTCACCTGTCAAGGAAAGCCCATTAGACTCACAGCAGACTTCAGCACAAACCCTCAAGTTAAGACGAGCTTGGAGTGAAGTATTTCAAGCCCTGAAAGAAAACAACTTTAAACCCAGATTCGTATACCCCACAAAACTTTCTTTCAAAACTGATGGAGAGATAATATACTTTCACGACAAAGAACAACTGAGGAAATTCATGTCCATTAAACCAACACTAGAAAGAATACTGAAAGACATACTAGAGAAAGATAAAATAACTACAATTCCCAGAACTCTAACAGAAGAAAACCACCAGGCAGGGTAAATAATTAAGCAAGGGGAAAAAGCAGGAAACCAATAATAGCAAAATACCATGACAAAGTTAAGCCACTAAATATCAGTTATATCCATCAATGTAAGCAGCCTCAATTCAACAATTAAAAGAAACAGGTTGACAGTATAGACCAAAAAACAGGATCCAACAATATGCCCCGTAAAAAAACACATCTGACTCAGAAGGAAACTCATAGACTAAAAGTCAAACGATGGAAAAAAAATTCAATGTGATAGGAACACAGACAAAAGCAGGGATAGCTATTCTGTTTGCAGACGATGTGAATTCCAAACCAAGAATGATCAAAAGAGAAAAAGAAGGTCACTACATACTTGTTAGGGGAAAACTTTAAGAGGAAGAGCTAAGAAACATAAACATATATGCACCAACTACAGAAGCATCCAATTATATAAGACAAATACTAATAGATATGAAAAATCAAACACACAATAATGCAATTGTAATAGGGGACCTTAGTACCCCATTGTCACAAAGAGATAGATCAACTAGAAATAATGTCAGCAAGGAAATAACAGAACTGAATCAAACCTGTGAACAAATGGACTTAGTAGACATTTACAGAGTGTTCCACCCAAGCACATCAGAGTACACACTTTTCTCAGCTCACGAGGGACATTCTCTAAAATAGATCATATACTAACCCATAGAACATGCTTAAGTAAATGCAAGGGGATTGAAATTATCCCATGGATATTATCTGACCGTAGTGCACTGAAATTGGAAATTAAGGGCAAGAGGAATTGCAAAACCTACATAAACACGTGGAAAGTAAATAACAACCTCTTGAACAACCAATGTTACAGATGAAATTAAAGAATAAATTAAGCAATACGTAAAATTCTGTGACAATGCAGATACAACATACCAAAATTTGTGGGAAGTGATTAAAATGGTGCTAAGAGGAAAATATATAGCAGTGAACTGCCACATCAGAAAAACAGAATGAGCACAAGTAAACAAGCTAGTGCTATACCTCGAGTGTCTAGAAAAAGAACAGCAAGTCAAGCCCCAAGCTCACACAATAGAGGAAATCATAAAGATTGGAGCAGAAATTAATGCAACTTAGACTAAGAAAACAATACAAAGAATTAGCAAATCGAAGACTTCAATCTTTGAAAGAATAAACAAAATTGATAAACCTCTAGCCAACTTTATTAAGACAAAGAAAAAGCTCAAATTCATGCAATAAGGTATGAAAAATGTGAAATTACTACACATTCTGTGGAAATTCAAAAGACCATGAATACCTGCCTTGAATATCTTTACTCCAAAAGGAAACACACGGGGAATAGACAGATTCTTAGAAATGTCTGAATTACCAAATCAGAGTCAAGAAGTTAGAACAATTTTGAATACCCCAATATCAATATTGAAATTGAAAATGTGATTAAAAATTTACCACTGAAGAAAAACCCAAGCTCTGATTTTTTTACAGCTGAAATCTACAAGAAATTTAGAGAAGATTTAATGCCAATATCCCACCAAGTTTTAAATGAAATTAAAAGGGAAGCAACCCTCACTAACTCATTCCTGGAGCCAAGTATAACTCTGATGCCAAAACCAGAGAAAGACACAACCATGAAGGAGAACTATAGGCCAATCTCCATAACGAACATTGATGCAAAGATTCTCAATAAAATACTGGCAAATAGAATTCAGCAAATCGTCAAGAAGATTATACATCATGACCAAGTGGGATGTATTCCACGAATGCAGGGATAGTTTAACATGCACAAATCAATAAGTATAATACACAACATCAACAAAGCCAAAGAAAAAAATCACAGGATAATTTCAATATATGCAGAAAAAGCTTTTTATATACACCAACACTTCTTTAAGACAAAAACCTTACAGAAACTAGGGACAGATGGTATCTACTTCAATTTCATAAAAGCCATCTATGAAAAACCAACAGCCAACATTATACTAAATGAACAAAAACTGAAAGCTCTCACTCTAAAATCAGGAACAAGACAAGGATGTCCACTACCATCACTCCTATTCAATGTAGTTCTGGAAACATTAGGCAGAGCAATTATGGAAGACAGAGAAATAAAAGGAATCAGGACAGAAAAGGAATAAGTCAAATTCTCACTATTTGCAGATGACATGACACTCTGTATAGAAGACCCCAAAACTTCCATCAAAAGCTACAAGAGTTAATAGGTAAATTGAGCAGTGTAGCTGCATATAAATTCAACACTCAAAAATCAATAGCATTCCTGTACACAAAAAAAACCTCACTGAGAGAGAAGTTATGGAAATAAGACCTTTCATGATAGCATCCAAAATATGAAATACTTAGGAGTCAACCTAAGAAAGGATGTAAAAGACCCATATGTTGAAAAATATAGTACTCTTAAAAGGAGATTAAAGAGGATGTAAGAAAGAGGAAAGCTATCCCTTGCTTTTGGTTAGGAAGAAAAAACATTGTGAAAATGGCCATACTCCCAAAACTGTTATAAAGGTTTAATGCAATCCCGATCAAAATACCATTAACATAACTTACAGATCTAGACAAACCATCGGTAAAATTCATTTGGCACCAGAAGAGACCTAGAATAACAATGGCAATCCTGAACAACACAGTCAACGCAGGAGGCATCAGAATCCCTGACTTGAAATTATACTACAAAGCTACATTGATAAAATTGGCATGCTACTGGCTCGGCTCGAGCATGTGCCATCCCACAGCTCCTGTGCAGACCCCGCCTCCTAGCAGGGTTGCTCCCGGCACTATAGGCCTGGGACCTGCCCGGGCATGCCCTGCAGGCATAGCTGTTGGGCCGAGCTTGCGGACAGAACCAGGGTCGGGTCCACGTCACGCACGGTGCCCAGCGAAGCTCCCTGGGACTGGGAGGCCTTGGCCCCCACCCAGTTAAGGAGGAGGCTCCACCTGCACGCCCCAGGAGGCCGCCCTTCCTTGCTGCACACAGGACCCAGCCTACTGGGTCCCGCGATCCTGCACGCCGCAAGAATCAGCGCAAACCTCAGGGGAAGGCCGGCCAGCCGCGCAGGACACAGAGCTACATAGATTCCAGAAGAAAATGACAAAACGAGAGACCAACAGGCAGTCTCAGTCCCCCAGCCCACAAAGAACAAACCCAAGAGATACTGAAATGGAAGACAGTGGGAATCACACAAATGGACTTTCTGAAATGATAGAAAATGCAATAAAGAAACAGCTTGATGAAGCTATAGAGAAAATCAAATCAGAAATATTCTCTCAGCTAAAACATGAAATGAAAATCATTATTAAAGAAATGTTGTGTGTATCTAAAGAAGAGCAAGATAAAAACATAGAAGAACTTAAGAAAATGATCGAAACCTTGAATGAACAATATAAGACACAAACAGAATGCATGAAACAGATGCAAAGGGAAATGCAAGAAATGAAAAACTCCATGGAAAGTTTGAAAAACTGCTTAAATGAAGCTGAAGATAGA